>JAAMPC010000153.1:0-69287 GCA_016771965.1 Brassica carinata
AGCCAAAGCTTGTTCCTTCGGCTCCTGCTATAAGTGTTATTTTACTCCAATCACGCAACATTACCGTGACAGTTAAAACACAATTAGTCTTATTCAACAACTAAATTCTCTAACCGTCCCCAAGCCGTAGCAGTGATGTCCTCGTGAAGTACCGGTCCCTAAAATGTTTCTACGGCACCTAAACAGACGTCCCCGTGCTACACAGAGCACAATAGTTTTTTTTTGAGATAATAGGTATTTCATGTCTAGGTTAGTTTCTTGGTTATTAGTCTAATGACGCCAATTATGTTTTTCTGGGTCAATGACCGTCTCATGTTAATGGACTTACAGGTTTAGGAAGATTTTCCAGGATTGAAAACATCTTCCAGTCAATCATGGTTAACAGCGTAATAATATGTTCATACTAAGCTGCAATAACTTCGTGTGGTGAATTCTTACGCCACTAGAATCCGGATTCGCCGGCAAGCAAGGAGCTGATGACGTCACTGGAACAGTTTACATGTCAAGTCCAGTAATCAAAGAAAAAACCATTGTGTGTTTGTGACAAGTGTAGGCTTTTCATAGGGCAAAAGGATTTACACATAATGGGGTTGGTGAGTTTAACTGTTATGTCATCACTCAATAATCTCTCCATCCAATTCAACAAATGGTAAAACTCGAACATACTAATGAAAATATGCATTACGCGAGTGAGCAGACGAAGTTGTTTCATTTAAAAAGCTTAAAAACATATTGAAAATTACACCAGTTCTGTTTCTAGGCATTCACAAGCCTACATATAATAGGGTTGTCTATGTTTGAATAACCCTACAAATTCAGCATAACTAGTAACAATTTTTTCACATATTTCAAGACGTTAACTCGGTCTGTACGGATCAACGGTTCAACGATTACCCATTTGATCTTCGCTCAAACCAACAACCTATAAATTTCAGCAAAATGATAATGTCACAATAATGTAAACTTTGATAAAGGATAAGCCAATAGAATAGCCATAACAAAATGACAATGTTGTAAAAAGTCACGCCAACAGATTTACAAGTAGAATAACATTGCTATTCGTCACCCGGGACTAATCAAGGCTAGCTGTTAATATGCAAATCATTAAAGAAAGCACATTGGTTTTAGATTATTAAAAAACTTTATGACAGCCAATGATTTGAGTTCTAGTGTCTTAACTCTTAAGGAGCACAATCCTTGGGGCCATGTGTCCACCTTCTATAGCGAAGTTTGTTATAATGGACAATGAAAATGATATCACTAGAACAACATGGGTCCTAACAGAGCAACAGAGGAGTAAGATGGGATGTAACTATTGCAACTAAAGGGGATGCAGAACTATAAAACTAGAGGGAGGCCACTATAAGCACCTACATTACAAACTATATGTCCCCGTGTATTCGTTAGGTTTCTACAAGGCTATTGCTTGAATGGTAAAGTACTTATCGTGAACCATTTGTGGGGTGTAAAAAGTGTTTGAGCTTTTACAGGTGTTTCTCTTTTATTAGTAAACGCTACTAACTCTGGTATTATTGGTCCAAAATTGACAGAACGAAAGTGTTTGCACAACTGTTATTTTATGATTTGTGAAACAAAAAGATATTAATGTCCAGCAGGCAGTTTCATGATGATTATCATCAATATGCAAAACGAAAGCGATCAAGTTTCAGCATTACCTGTTAATCCTGGGGGATTTTGGAAGACAAGTCTGACATTTAGATGAGTTGTGCCTTTTTAAGGTCGGACACAACTCCTCTGTCCTGGCCGCTTCTTTCGTTGTAAACAACCTGCGAACAGATTACAGGAAGAGAATAATTCAACTCTGCAGAAGATCGCCAGTCTATGTTGATAGAAAACAAAACCATTCATTTGTCATTGATCGTACCTTATCAATGATCCCGTATTCAACAGCCTCACTGGGACTAAAATATTTTGGGCGTTTCATGTCAGCTTCAATCTGCTCCGGGGATTTACCAATATGCTTTGAATACAGCTTGACCTTGAGTTTGACATTACACAGAACAGAGCCGCACGTGTAATGTTATCAGATAATTTTGAAGGTAAGAGTGAATATTACGGAAAGAGAATGCGCACGTGATTTCAAAATTGATAGCAAGTACATACTATTGATGGAAAACTAATGCATATTAAGATGCCGGTAAGCACATAGTTATAGTCCGCATGTTAAACATATCAGGCACACAACTGAATACTCTTGTATATTAAACTACGAATTCTAAGTATATCACAAGGGTTCGCAATTGAAGTTTAACGATATAAAGTTGATCTTCTCACCATTTCTGTCTTTATGTGATTGATTTCTTTCCTTGCGATTTCAACATCGGTTGCTTGGCCTTGAAATCGAGCAATGGGCTACAAAGTTATCAAATAAAAGAAAAATATAAGGATGAGTAACAGACGTATGCACAAAAACTAAGAATCATATAGCCTAACTTTCTTCCAATTAGGAGGAAACAGACGCCACTTTTAAAATCTAAAATAAAGATCAGGAAGAACCTGTTTTATCATTATAGTTGATGAAGGTAATGCAGAACGGTTTCCTTTGGCACCGGCAGTAAGAAGCAAAGCAGCTTCGCCCCAAGCGTTCCCAACGCAAAGAGTAAAGATCGGTGGTTTGACATACCTGAAGTAAAAAAAAAATGACATAAGAGTTGATTCTTGCATGGAATCATGGATATATGTTCAGTCTACCAAAAATAACAAGTCAAGAAAAGCTTAATGTGAAAATCTTCTTCAGTTGCCGTATAGAAAACTAGGGAAAGCAGTTCCAGGATTAGAGTTCAGTCATAGATTCTTGTTAAGAAAGAGATGCGAGGATGAAGTAAATAAAGAAGATGGATAAAGAATACTAACCCCATGACATCATAAATTGCGAAAGCCTCGGTATCATAGCCCAACTTCTCACCATTCTGAAATGTAAGAAAATTGAATTCTCGTAAAACATTATGAAGATTACGTAATGATTTTTAGACCTTTAAATCATCCGTTTGAGAAAAGAGAAACCACAATTTTAAGGTCAGTATTCAGTATGCGTTCTCAAAGAAGGCAGACTTTCTAAAGGAAGCCTACCTTGGTCGTCCCTGTGGAGTTGATGTAGAGGTAAATAGGCTTTTCCTCGTCTTCATACTGCAGGTAAAGAAACTCCGCGAGTATCAACTCAGTGACTGAAGGTACAAGAGACATTCCCAAATATACAATCCGGTTTTTGAACAAATATGATGCCAAATCAGGAGGAGGTTGTTCGTGTGCACTCCCTTTTGAAAAAGGTATAACCTGTTGATGAAAGGAAGCACACTTAGAAAAAACCATGAGAACAAAAATGGCTCACCAAACGTGAAATATATCAAAAATTGCAATCAAAGTCCAACTGACATAGGTAAGTCAAAACACAATATGTGACGCATATGCAAATGTCACAAACAATTGTTCAGCCTCTAAATTACATTATGCCAGACAGAGAATTCATAAAAACAATTTTGCCAAAATATCAAACCAACTGATGCATATGCAGGTGGCATACAAAATTAAGTGAAACCTCTGCCACATTCTCAACTTCCTTCTCATAAGGCAATCGCATAGCACATAAATATGCTTCTAATAGTGCACGGTTCAAGAATCATACTCAAATCTCTATCTGTCGAATCAATCAAACAACTGAAATCCCTGAACGTTGTCAGCTAGTAGTAGCCTATGTCTAGTCACTCTAATCTAGTATACAATCCATGGATATTCACTACCACGGCACCAAAAAATCTCAGCTACAGCCACGCAAACCTCGATTCCTAACAGTATGGAGCTTTGTTACTCAAGTAACGATGTGAAATGTAAACGTTCAAGTACCATAGTGACAACTCCGCGCTTAGGCTTAGAATTGAGCAGATTTAACGGATTAAGCGATTCCGAACGAAGCTTGGCGCCGCAGAAGTCGCTAGAGATGCTTCCTCCAGTATACGGGGAGAGTAAGCCATTCGAGAGAGAAGCTCTGAGATGAGAAGACGATGACGAGCATCTCACCGTAGATCGAAGGTTACGTGTCGAAGACGGGATTATCGCTGACGTACGAGCACGGAGCGTTGTGAAGCTCGTCGCAGTCGCTGCTGCTGCTACCTCCATTTTTTTTTCCCTTTGTTGCAGAGAGAAAGAGAGAGTCGCCGAGACACCGAAACGATAACGAACGATCCGTATCCAATTGGGCCACCTAACAGTATTAATGGGCTATAAAAAGAGAATCTTTCTGTCGTATTCTGAATGTTGTGAATTTTATAAACAAACCAAATGAGTGAAGCACTGAAACCCGAATCATTCCAGTAATCCTCAGCGAAAATGCGTGCACTTCACCTAATCTCCTTCTTCTTCTTCATCATCATCAGTAAGTACCAATCCTTTTAGATTCTTCACAAGTCTTTGCTCATAACTGACAAGGTTCTCATTTGTTATCATTACCTTAAGGTGTTTTTGCTAAAGCTTCGAAAAGCGATGATGGGTTTTGTTCAGCGCCTTCGATCATTCAATCAGATGAGAAGACGAAACCCATTTACTGGAAAGTCACGAATCCAACCCTCTCTCCTTCTCACCTCCAAGGTTCAAATGTTTTCTTTACAGTGATCCTCACTTTCTAGCTTCGTGTCACTGAAAGTTTGATACTTTTGTTGTTTAAGTTCGATTTTATCTGTTCTTGGTCGAGTTTACTTGGATTAGTGCAAAAAGCTCTTAACTTTGGATCAGTTATGTGCTTGACATAGTAAGCTATGGAAGCTTATAGTTCAGTTCTTTGGATACAGATTCGTCTCTTTCTGAAAATTTGTCCTTTTGTATGTTTAGATTAGTTTTAATTTTGTGTAGATCATTATGCATTTGGACCTTTGTAAAGTGTTTTAAGCAGAAAGTTTCTGATTTTTGTAGACTTGCCGGGTTATACAAGAAGTGTATACAAACGAGATCATGCGTTAATAACACCGGAAAGTCATGTTTACAGCCCTTTGCCTGACTGGTACATCTCTTTTCTCAGTTTTTGATAGCTACAAAAGACTACTAGTCCTTGAGCTTACTTGTTGCTTAAATTGACAGGACAAACACATTAGGGGCATATTTGATCACACCTGCAATGGGTTCCCATTTTGTCATGTACTTTGCCAAAATGAAAGGTCTGTTTATCAATATCAAGTTCTTGAGATTCTCCTTCTTATGTTCTTCATCTCGATGACATAGCTGTGAATTTAATCTTTTTTGAACTAGCTTTTGTGTACATGAGTGAGCTACTTGACCAATCTCATTGTTATTATAACATTCAGTGGTTTAAGGTTTAGAAATTTTGCGGCGTTATATAATAATCTACTCGTAGAATTTTGTGATCGTCTAACTGAGTTTACTATCTCTTGCAGAAATGTCAAGTTCAGGTTTACCTCCAAAAGACATAGAGCGGTAATGTTACTTATATGAGCTCTCTCTTTCTTTAACATAAGCTTGTACTTATCATCTACACTCTGCTGATTAATTCCTTTTAATGTCTTGAATCTTTCTTCAAGTCTTGTATTTGTGGTCGAGGGTGCTGTGACACTGACTAACACGTCCAGTTCCTCAACAAAATTGACGGTATGGTTTCTGTGAAGAACAATTTAGCCAAGTATTCTTTTGATTACATTGTTTGTACCCAACTTTAATGGGGAATTGGTTGCGAGATATATCCATTAGTTGATTCATTTTCTGCTGATAATCCTTTTTTTTTTCCCTGTAGGTTGATTCATATGCATACCTACCTCCAAACTTTCATCATTCCTTAGACTGTGCCGAGTCTGCAACACTTGTTGTTTTTGAGCGGAGGTTCCCTCTCCTTCCCCTTGATTTAACAAGAAATTTTCAGATCTCTCTACGGTTTATAACTTAAAAACTCCTCTGGTACTGCTACAACTCTAGGTATCAACATCTAGGGAGTCACACAACAGAGCTCACTGTTGGATCCACAGACAAGCAACCACTACTTGAGACTCCCGGTGAGGTAAGTGTGCAAAACTTCTCCACTTTTCTCATAATGCATCTAAAATCTTTCAATTCACAACATTGTTCAGTTTGTTGATTCTAAATTGGTCATCTCTGAAAACCCATTTTGTCATCGGTACAGGTTTTTGAGCTGCGGAAACTTCTTCCGGTCTCTCTTGCTTATGACTTCAACATCCATGTAAGCACTTCGTATGAGCATCGCTTCTTGACACCTCTTAAGTTTAATTACTGTTGTTTTCTGTCATATGCAGATTATGGATTTTCAGCCTGGAGAATTTCTCAATGTTAAGGTACATAATTGTTTGGATTCAATACTATAGGGATCTTGATTACCACCAGCTGCTCGTAATTTACTTTCTTTCCAACTGTTCTTATTCCGTTTAGATTCATTCTTCTCAAATGATTTTGCAATGTTAACAGGAAGTTCACTATAACCAACATGGTTTGTTGCTTCTGGAGGGGCAAGGCATATATCGCTTGGGTGATAACTGGTATGCACCACTGTAGTAATAAATCACAAATGTATGATATATATAAGTAGATTACTAAACACATACACAAATGAACAACCAAGGATTTAGATTTTTTTTTCCGTGGTCGTGTAATGTGATTCGTGGCATTTTTATCAAAATGAAAATGAAACTTCAACTACATCTGCAGTTATATGATATATAATAAGTGTTTATAACATTCATGTGATCTTCTCTGTAAATAGGTATCCAGTTCAGAGTGGTGATGTCATATGGATGGCTCCTTTTGTTCCTCAGTGGTAAGCGACTTCCCATGATTTGAAATTTTACTCTGTTTCAAACCTTTGCAAGAACCAAATTCTCTTGCAACCGTGTCTTGATAACCTGAAAAATCATTGGAACACACACTCTTAGCTAGTTGTTTGTTTTTTCTAGGTATGCTGCCCTTGGAAAGACTAGGTCTCGGTATTTGTTGTACAAAGATGTGAATCGGAATCCGTTGTAATGAAAGATTCAAATGACTTGTTGTGAAGTATGAAGAAGAGTTCGTTTGCACTAGAAGCCATAATCTTGTTCTTTAGCTTTCAGTCATAAAAGCCTCATGGGCATTATTCCAAGCATCAGCTACTTTTGTTTTGTATGAAGAAAACTAATTTGAAAATGTCAGTTGCCTCTACTGCCTTCGCCATTGTTTCTATTTATGTTGTTTTCTTTGACATGCATAACCTAAACCAGGAGAGGCATTAGATCAACCAGACTCTTACTCTTAGGGCCCTAAAACTATTCATTCCCAGCCAAAAGATTACAAAGATCAAGCCGAAAACCATTCTTATTCAGATGCATTATGGCTCATTATTACACAAACGATCATATTCATTGGTCGCTCAATTCAAGTAAGCTTACAGAAGGCAGGCCAGCAATGGCTTTATTACCAAGATCTCGAGATGTCTAAACTCTAAAGCTATAAAACCACCTTCCAGTTTTGGCCCAAAAGGCCACCAATTTCCAATTGGCTACATTTTTCATGTAAGTTGTGTCATTTGTTTCTTTGTTTGGCATTTTAGAACGTTAGTCTAGCTCACTAGCAGAGTCTCGAGAGGCTCTTAGCTCTCTCACTGTGTTATTTATGAATCAATCTTAAATAAATTCTTCAGTTTCTATCAAAAGATTGTGTCTTTTTTCCCCTTGGTTCGCCTTGGATTCTATTTAGTATTGCGCGGATGGTCCTTGCTCAAAGCTTCCACTGACTAGTATTGCTCACCATCCGAAAGAGATCACCGACAATCTTCAACCTTTTCCGTATTCGAAGTTCTTTTTTAATTTCTTTTATTCAAAGTTATAAACTCATAAATTATTTAAAATTATCTACAAAATTTTCTTAAAAGTTCCAGATTTATACGCAAATATCTAAAATATTCTAAGGGGAAACTAACATTAATCATTTGTAGTGACTGTAAATATCCTTTAATAACATGTATTCTATTCTCTTCCTACCATTTTTTAGAATACATTTCCAATAACACTTTGATATTCTAAATACTCCTACATGTTATTAAGCTATTAGAGTATCTCCATCTCCACTCCATATTTTACTCCATTTATAGAGTAAATTGAGTTGAAAATAGAATAATGAACAAAAAGGAAAAGCATTACTCTATAAATAGAGTAATGCTTTTACTCCATTTTTTGCTCCATATTTTACTCTAATATGGAGTGAGGAGATGTCCTTATACATCCGAAATGAACAAGTCAAACTTGAGATTATATCTTTCCTTGATTCTTCATTTAACTATCAATAAAATCTTTCTTGATAACATCAATTGATATAATCTGGATGGAGAATTTAAAACGTGGTCCACCAATAAAACAGCCGCCACCTCCACCAGCGGGGAGACGTCAGCCGCTAACGACTTCTTGCCGACGACGACTTACAATGACATCACTGCACAATCCCTTCTCCCAAACTGGAATATTGGAATTAACTCCACTTGTCTTTGCTCGTCCTAATTAAGCTCTTCCTCTCCTTATCTCTCACTCACACACTTTTTCTAATTACTTTCTCTAAAGCTATAGTTAGTAGTCTCGACACACATAAGTCATTGGTTCCCACTTATGCAATTAATTAACATCAATGTTCTGTGAATGCGTATATGTATACAATCTTTAATAAAACCATCATTATATAGTAGACAATGATACAACAGTTTTTTTTTAAAACAAGATTTTTTCAACTACTAGTGTTATGTATGTTTGAAAATTAAATTCTCTGCAATTGGGTTCTTTTATTTGATCCGTATTATTATTTTGGTCCCATTCATCAACTAATTTAAGTGATTTCGAAGAGAGAAAAAATAAATGGGTGGCTCGTACGTGATGTTTATAATTAATACATTCAGTGTCTCCTTTCTTCCAAAATAATAATACGTATATACAAAACAAATGTTTAAGAAATTGCTAAACTTTAGTTAAGACACTTAATTTGTAGAACGTAAGTGCTTTTTTTTTTGAAACACTAGACCGTAAGTGCCTAGACGAAATATTCAGAGTTCTGGATGTATGCGTTATCAAATTATTTATTCATTTGCTAAAAAGAAATCAGATAAATTCGTGAATTCATATTAAGAACAAAATTTGAAAGAAAAAATAATAATTTATAAATAAATTGGACGACGTAAACATATAATCAAAGAAACTCATAATTCATTTGAAATTATTATGTTACTTTATTTAACTACTTTATACCGATTTAGTTTTATTTGAACTAATTTGATACCGATTTAGTTTTATTTGAAATAATTTAAAAGAATTTTAAACTGGTTTAAATTATTTTGAATTGGTTTTAGGTAAACTGTTCTGATTATTTTCAGTTTTCCATCTAAAAGACGTTTAGGTGCCATCCAACCAGTTTTTTAAAACAATGACCAAACTACATGTATGTCTAAAAGTTCAAAAAAAAACTACATGTATGTCTATGTAAAAGGATTAGTAAAACACCAAACTTATCGGTTGCAAATTCTGGTTAATTTATTCAAAACTGCCTTAGAAGAGAACTTTCAAATGATTATATGGTTAAAATCATGGATGCCTTTTCATGTATGGCAGACCACCTTGGTTTAATTTAAGTTCGATGATTACTTTAAACTTACCATGTTCAACAAAATTATTTTGTTTTATGTGCAAAAAGATTAAAGGTCTAATTGTCTGATATACAATCAAAGATATAAATATCTGTTTAAAATTTTGTTGGGTCTTATTTTTTATTTCACTTTTCCTAAGTTGTTTTTAAATATTTGGTATTTGATTTGTGCTTTAAGCAAGATGAGATTTTTTTTTCTCTTTTTTTTTTCTTGCAACCGAACTTGGTTTGGTGGGAATTTATTTTTCAAATACGATTTCCCAAAAAGAGGAAATTTCTAAGAAAAACAAACATTTAGTACGAACATGTAATGAATTAATTACCAGGTTGATTATTAATTAACACTGTAAATGGAGCAAAAAAAAAAAAAAATCAAACAAAACAAAAACTTGAAGACCGTGAACAAAAACTTGTCGTCTTGTAGTTTAGGGCCCAGTATAGTAGTATTGTTCTTAAAATCCAAATTCAGACTCGTATAACGCATGTTGTTGATAAAAACATGTAAAAGTGTTCAAAAGCCATAAATCAATTAGAATATCATAATACAAATCACTATTAACTAAAATCTATGAAGTTACAACACTTTGCTAAGGTTCCAATAAGACAAATAGAAAAATCAATCATATTTTATTGTTAAGTATATAAATCAATTGTATTGTTCGGGTTTGGAGCTTCCACCAGATTTTCATCATTAAGAATAATCAAACGCTAATCCAAATTAGGAAACCGGTAAATGATATACATTGTCCGTTAATATTGTCTAAAACCTGTAAATTAAAAAGAACTTCTTAAAGGACATTTGAAAGTTTTTAAGAACTTCAGGCAGTGAACCCTCTGCTTGTAAACATCAGTTAAGCTTAATAAAAGTCATGATTGCACAAAAAAAAAAGAACATGTGATTATATGAAAGTCACCACAACCCACGATAACAATCAAGAGATAAACAAGTTTCTTTTAGAAATTTGTAAAATTCTTAATGTAACTTCACTTCGTTGAATAATTATATATACATTATAAAACATGTCATGTTATTAATGAAACCTAAGAAGAATTGTAAATAATAATAATAATAAGAATAATAATAATAATAATAATAATAATAATAATAATAATAATAATAATAATAAACACAGTACACAATAAAACTATTATAACTTTTGATATCTTAATTATAAAATGTAAAAAATTTCAGTGGTCATACATATTTGTTGAGGCCGAAAGTTGAATTTTACAGTCTAATGTTTTTTTTTTTTAAAGTTGAATTTTACAGTCTAATGTTCATACAATCAAATACATTAGTCACTACGATTCTATCTTAGCAGTTGGTATCTTGGAATGTATATGATTCTATGAAACATATGGATCATGATCCATGTATCGTAATTTATTTGATTTTCAAGATACAAAAAGTTACATATGAATACCCAAAAAATCGTGTCGATCATATATAGGAGTCAGGAGATAGGATATTTCTTTATTCGAGATACAATCTTTCAACCTAATTAATCATTTGCTGCAGTTGTAACCTAGAAGGCTAGAACCTTGAAATGGATTTCACCATTATTACGATTACTAGGGTAATGATGAAGTTATATTGATGATTTCACCAGCAAATGGTGTCTTTATGTATACAAAAAGTTGAAATTATTACTCTTATCAACCCCCACACAAAACCGCTGTCGCTCCTTGTCTTCGAGTAGTGGATGCAGAACGTCTCCAAACGGTCTGCTCCTTATAACATCCATCGTTCGTGAACTGGCTCACGACCCTCGTGTTGTAGTGTTATAAAAAGTATAGTATTTGTCCTTTTCAAAAAAGAAGTATAAAATTTGCAGATGTTATAGATTATGAGAATTGAAATATAGATAACATACAACATAATTAATCAAATGAAAAAAACTAAAATTTAATAAAATATATATATTGATGATATGTCACAATTTAAAGATAAGAATAAAAGAAGTGTCATTATATGAAGAGACTCTAACTCTTCTACTTTATATATATGGTAGGTATATGAGTATATGAAGTTGCAGAACATCAATACAGTGTTTTTAATGGCTGATATATTATTTATTCATATGCAACTTAAAAATATCACGTTTTAAAAATTCGTGTAATTGGATCGTATTGGAGGAGATAGTGATGCTATTAAAGATAAGGATGCGATTTCTTAAAGATAAATATGTATTTAGTTTGAGAAGTTTATCCTCACCAAGTCGGTCTAGGAAGTTGTATAAATACTCGTGTATGTGAATGAATATAATCAAGCACTTCTATAAACTTACAGATCGGAACAGTTTTCTGGAAATACCAATCACGATATTTAAAATAATAGATGAATGAAGTACTTTCGGTTCATAGACCGGAATATCAATACAATGTTTATTTTGAGTGAGTGGCAAATATTAGGCAATCTTAGGACCATGATAACGGAGGAGTGGATGAAAACGTTTGATGAAGCGCTTTAGCTTTGTGGTGCCACTTTCATGTACAAATGTCAAATCACTCCTCATAGTTATTAGTTTATGAAACAGATTACATATTTTATGAGTTATACAGAATATATCCGGCTTCGATCCGTTTTGAATTCTAGAGTACCAAAAGCTTAAGGATACAATATATAGAGTGTGATTATACGAATACATGTACTGAAATCAAGATCAAGTAGTCATTTCTGATAATAATGTATTATTATATTAAAATTATTACTCAATAACCAAAATTTATTTTTAACATAATATTTTGATAATTTTTTTTCTTTCTAAAATCATAATTTAGTATATAATTTCCAGTTCCATGTGTATTAAATATTTGTATGGAGACGGGCATAAAGATCTCACTAGTCACTACTAGTCTGAATCTGCATCGTGCAGAGTATACATTGCGAAAAGAAATACTTTGCTATACCAAATATATGCTCACCATAATACATATAATGTGCCACTATTCTTTCCGATACAAAATAATATTTATACAGTTTGGACCTTTTCGGTCACTTGGTGATTTCATATGCACCAAGTCAAATAACGTCATTTTGTTCCTTAAGATATATATATGCAAGCAGAGATACTTTACACGTCGATGACATGACACTTTTAATCTTAAGAATATATTCAAGAACATCCACTACAAGAAAACGCGGGCATTACAACGAAAAGTTACGAGGAAATTATTTCCTCGTAAAATTACGAGTCCATTACGACAACTTTACGACGAAATGTTGTTTCGCCGTAAAGTGGAGGTAATAATACATCGAACATGTTTCGTCGTAAAGTAGTTGTAAAGTTACAGCGGCTTTACGAGGAATATTATCTACCACGTAAAGCGTTGTAACTGTACAACTACTTCACGACTTTAAACCCGCCTCATAAAAGCGGTTGTAATTTTACAACTACTTTACGACGAAACTTGTAACAGTTATACTTGGTCCAAGCGTGTATTTAGTGTGCTTTATACCTAACTGAATTAGTTGTAAAGTTGATGTACACTCGATATAAAAGAATTGTAAATCCGTAGTAAAACATTTCGTTGTAAAATACTTGTTATACCTTTACTACCAAACTCGAAAATCTTCTATATATATGTCATTTCTCAATGCTAAAAACACACCAACAAATCTAAGAAAAAAACTGAAAACACACAACTTCAAAAAAATGGTGATGGATACAATATCTACGAGATCACGGAGTTGGATGTATTCACATAAAGATTCGCCGGTAGAGTGGCGGAGACCTTTCTCGAGGGGCTAGAGACATTCATGCAGCAGGTAGGCTCTACATCACCACACAGAAAGCGGTAAGATGTTACGCCCTTGTGAATGCAAAAATTCAAAATTGCACTTAGTGAAACTGTATGGAAGCACTTAGTAAATAGAGGATTCACACCGCATTACTATATTTGGTATCAACATGGAGAGGGTTATGGTGGAAATGAAGCTAGCAGTAGTAATAATCATTTTGAGGATCCCGGTAATAATGAAGAACCGAATCGAGAATGGCGGATGGTAGATCATGATAGGATTCAAGACATGATTCTGATGCATTTTAGAAACAACTACAACAATAGCTCATGAAACTGAAAATGTAGAAGAACCTAATTTGGATGCAAAAGGTTTTATGAAATGCTAGATCTGCAAATCAACCAATCTACCTTTGGTTGTAGAAGGTCTCTAAATTGTCTCTAGCAGCTAGGATGATGAATATTAAAGCGGATCATAATTTATCGAGAATTGCATGGATTCTTGGTGAGTTGTTGAAAGAGTACTTGCCGAAGACAATTTGTCGGCTGAATCTTATTATGAGATTCAGAAATTGGTTTATAGTCAGGGTTGCCTTCGGAGATGATAGATGTTTGCATCGACAAGCGCATGATCTACTTGGAAGGGCGATGAGAACACGGAAGAGTGTCGATTCTGCAAGAAACCACGATTCAAACCGCAGGGCGTGGAAGGAATAGGGTACCGTACCAAAGGATGTGGTACCTACCAATTAAAGATAGGTTAAAAGATTATATCAATCTGAGAGGACTGCTGCATCGATGAGGTGGCATGCTGAACATGGACGAAGGATGGCGAGATTGCTCATCCATCGATCTGAAGCGTGGAAACATTTCAACAAAGTATACCCAGATTTCGCTAACAATATTCGGAATGTTTATCTTGGGTTAAGCACTGATGGATTTAGTCCATTCGGAATGTCTGGGAGGCAATATTCTTTGTGGCCAGTCATTCTTACTCCGTATAACCTGCCGCCCGACATGTGTATGGAACAAGAATTTTTATTCTTAACCATATTAATTCTGGGCGAAGCATCCAAAGCGGTCGCTGATGTTTTTCTCCAACCATTGATACAAGAGCTACAATCGTTGTGGTCGAAGGGGTGAAGCGTATGATTGTTCCATGAAAAACAATTTTACGATGCGGCGATTCTCTGTGGGCGATTAGTGACTTTCCTGCTTATGGGATGCTGTCTGGGTGGACAACTCATGGAAGATTATCTTGTCCAATTTGTCGTGGATCGACAGATGCTTTTCAACTGAAGAATGGCAGAAAGAGTTGTTGGTTTGATTGTCATCGTCGATTTCTTCCCATTTCCCATCCGTACCGAAGAAATAAGACATTGTTTAGATACAAAAAAGTTGTCAGAGATAGTCCTCCTCCATATCTCACCGGGCAACAGACCCTAGCAGAAATTGATTATTATGGCTCTGGAAGCGTGCGCGTGGAGGAAGCTGCGTTAGGAAATATGCCTGAAGGATATGGAGTCTCTCACAATTGGCATAAGAAGAGTATATTTTGGGAGCTGCCTTACTGGAAGGATCTTCTTTTACGCCACAACTTGGATGTGATGCACATAGAGAAGAACTTTTTTGACAACATCATGAATACAATATTGAACGTCCGGGAAAGACAAAAGATAACAAAAGTCAAGGATGGACTTACCTTCTATTTCTTTGGAGAAGTGAGTTACATATCAAGAGCAATGGCAGCGTTTCGTTCCCATCTTCGGTTGTCATCGAGCGAAAACAACTTTGTTTAACTGGGTCTCATCAGAAGTTAAGTTCCCTGATGGTTATGTTTCAAATCTGTCAAGATGTGTTGAAAAGGGTCAAAAGTTCTCCGGAATGAAGAGTCATGATTGTCATGTGTTTATGCAACGACTACTTCCATTCGCTTTTGCTGAGCTCCTTCCAACAAATGTACATGAAGCACTTGCAGGTAAATATTAATTAAGAGTATATTCCTTATGTTTATAAAATGTTATTAATTGGGTTATTTTTGCAACATACAGCAATCGGAGCATTCTTCAGAGATCTTAGCACACGTACGTTCAAGGAAGAAGTCATCGAACAACTTCATGAGAACATTCCCATCATATTGTGCAACCTGGAGAAGATATTTCCTCCATCATTTTTTGATGTGATGCAGCATCTAGTCGTTCACCTCCCGTACGAAGCATTACTGTGGACCTGTTCTAGCGGATGGATGTATCCATATGAGAGGTACATGAAACATTTGAAGGGGAAAGCAAAAAATTTAGCAAAGGTGGAAGGTTCGATCATTGCTGGGAGTTTGACAGCAGAAACTTCTAACTTCACGTCTTACTACTTTGCTCCAACCGTCCGTACAAGGAAAAGAGTTCCTAGAAGATATGATGATGGTGGAGTACCTTCGTCATATGCCATAGACGGTGTTCCTGACATTTTTTGTCAAATTGGACGATTTGGTGGTAAGCTGAAAGAAGTCTGGTGGTCTAGTGAAGAGGACAAGCATAGTGCCCACACATATATTATGCTGAACTGTGGGGATGCAATCACGTCTTCGTTTGAAAGGTAAAATTATCTTTATTGTTGTTAATTATATTTATTGTTGTTAATTATATGATATGATACATTTGTTTAATTTGCAGCATGTTTGTATCTCAAGTTGAAGAAGCAATACCGGGAATATCTGAAACTGAAGTGGAAGGAAGAAAAGAAAAGCACTTTGTCAAGTGGTTAAAATCACAGGTATTATATTTAATTAAAATTAAGCAATCTTTGGTACTATTCTAACGGTGATGTATTTTGTAGGTTGAGTATGATGATCCATATTACCCTGTATGGTTTCACGAATTGGTCCAAGGTCCAGTAGCAAAGGTCACCACATCACATATGTACTTCACACGAGGTTTTACCTTTCACACATACGAGTATGGAAGTCATCGGGCAACAAGTAACTATGGAATATGTGTGAAAGGCGAAACAGACTTTTACGGGATCTTGCAGGAGATTATTGAAGTGGAATTTCCAGGGTTA
Organism: Brassica carinata; assembly: GCA_016771965.1. Lineage (NCBI taxonomy): Eukaryota > Viridiplantae > Streptophyta > Magnoliopsida > Brassicales > Brassicaceae > Brassica > Brassica carinata. The sequence goes on from JAAMPC010000153.1 coordinate 16,423, forward strand.
TTGAAGCTAAAATGTGTCCTCTTCAAATGTGAGTGGTTCGATCCCGTTGAGAATCGAGGTGTTCGGTTTAACAAATTTGGTGTTGTGGATGTCAACTCGGGAGAAGATACAACAAATTTGAGCCTTTCATCCTAGCTTCCCAGGCCGAACAAGTTAGTTTTCTTCCATACCCTCGCCGAAGTTCGGGATTAATTGGTTGGCTACTATCAAAATTACACCTCGTGGGCCAATTATTGCTGGAGAAGAACCACCGTTGCAAGAAGAAGATGCTATTAATGAAGTTGAGGTTCCTGATCAACAAACTGATGAAATTCTTTTGATCGACCCAAATAACCATCAATATGAAGATCTTCCGAAGATGCGACAGATGAAGCACGTGAAGACGAGTTCGAGTGTAGTGACGACGATGATTGTTCTGATGTTGATGAGAACTCAAACAATTCAGAATGATGTAATATATGTAACAAATGTTGTATTTATCTTAAAAATTTGTTGTACCAAATGTTGTTTTTTATTACTTAAATGAGATACTTAATGTATGTGTACTATATATTGTCTTGTATAATATATATTTATTTGGGGTTAAAATTTTAATTTGTTGAAGTTAAGGGTTTTAGTTGGATAAAGAGGATAAAAGATAGAAAGAGTGATAATGGTAAGGATGAGTAAGTTTGGGGTTTAGGGATTTGATTTTTGGGGTTTCATACTTTTCCTCGTAAATTCGTCGTAATACAAAAAAGCGGGCCTGGTAAATTCGTCGTAAACTTTAAAAACGCGGGCCTGGTAATTTCGTCGTAAACTTTAAAAGCGGGCCTGGTAAATTGTCAGAACTTTAAAAACGCGGGCCTGGTAATTTCGTCGTAACGTTACGACGAAATTACGAGGACAACGTTTCTATATATATAGCAGAGCTCATTTGTTACGAGCTTTGCTCGTAACTTCCTCTCAAAATCCTCCCCCCCCACTTGTACAAAGGTAAGTTCCTCTCTCTTACTTTTTTTTTTTTAAGTTTAGGTGGTTAGTTTAGAGAATTAGTTTAGGTTATTAGTTTAGGGATTAGTTTAGCTGTTTAGTTTAGGAAATTTGATTAAATAATTCTTTAAAGATATTAATTTTTTTTTAATTTTTATAGATGGCTCCTAGGAAGAGGAAACCAGTTTCTGATGCACCGACGTATGCCGACTTGTTTGGCGATGGCACATCTTCATCTACCGGTCCGTCGTCTTCTTCGGGGACTGTTCCGGACTCTCAGGCATCTCGGGGAGTTTCTTCGACCCCTCCTCCTATTCCACCTCAGATGCCTCCCCCACCAGCTCCACCTGTCGCCCCGGATCAGCCTGCTCCACCGCCGCAGTTCATCCCGATTCGCGGGTGCACGCTTATGCACCATTCGCGAGATACACCGTCGAGGATTTGCTTGCCCAGCCTGGACGAGAGGGTTTAGACGTTCTGGACCCCGATAGACCCCCGGGTACTTATTGGTAAGTACATTAAATTATTAAATTTTAAATTTTTCTATTTTTTAACAAATTTGTTATATTTGCAGGTTTGGGGCTAACAACCGTGTTGGCCGGAGCGTTTCGGAGACGATGAAGGGATATTACGACGGCCCTTATCCCAACTGGAGCTCGACTCCCGAACACGTCAAGACGACGTGGTTTAAGCAATTTGCGGTAATATTTACATATAATTATTTATATTTATATTTTTTAAATAATTAATTATTTTTCTAATCTTTTTAAAATTTGTTTTTTTCAGCAAAAGTGGAACTGGTCCGTAGGAATCACCGAGAGGGTGAAGAGGGAGTTCATTGCAAAGGCAAAGCCTCGTCTTTGCAACACCGTATCGGACTGGAAGGACAAGTGGGAGATTCTGACTATGAGGGGAAGCGAGCGGGGTCACAAAGGAAGCATGGGATGGTCTCATTGCCTTTTGGCAACTACCCAGCTCCATCCGTAAAGCCAACTCCTGCTCCGCTTCCCGAAGAACGAAGGATAAGGATGGCAATTTGCCCATGGTTCATAGAACCGGCCAAAAACCACATGCCGGGATTCGTCTTGAAGTTGTAAGTTTTAATTAAAATTTAAATTTTAAATTCTTTTAAATTTATATTTATTAATTAAATTTATTTATTATTTTTGTTTATTAGCTGGAGAAGACAGGAGTTACGCCATCTCTCTCCGACTATTCAAGATGACTCCGCCTCACGGAGGGTTTTGTTGATCCGCATCAGAAACTCTTCAACGCGGTGGCTACCGGATTGTAGGCGAGGCATAACTTACCCAACAGTCTGCAGATGGGTTACCCGTCAAGTTGTCAACCGAAGAGATCGACCGGATCTTGAGGAGGTAAAATTTTATAATTTTTAAAATTTAATTTTATTGTTTGAGTATATATATTATTAACTCTAAATCGTTCTTTATATATAGGTGGCTCCTAGAAAGAAGGGACGGACGGTCGGAATAGGTTCCGTTAATGAAGTTGCAAGGCGACTTTGTCATACCATTCGAGGCGGGACCCGGGACAACGGCGGATGCAGGCTCGCTTGGATACCCAGCAGAGCGTTTGGACTCTCGAGAGTTTGCTGGATATTATGGCGGTGGGAAACCCGACCATGCAGGCGCTTTGGCGGACGGGCGAGCAGCTCGAGGATGCAACAGCCGGATCCCGGCAGAACTTCTTCGGACCGGCGCCTCGACCAACTACTTGGCGATGTTGGCCTTTAGTACTTTTTTAGACATTGTTTTGTATTATAAATTTAAATATTATTTTATGAATTTATAATTTTTAAAAATTTGATTTTTGTTTTATATTTAATTTTATTTCAAATATTATAAATTAATATAATTATAATTAATTAATATTACATCTTCGAATTGTAAATTGGTTGTAAGATTCCACGTAAAGTCGATGTAAACTTTACGAGGAATTTACATGGCGTCGATGTAAACTCCTCGTAAACTTTACATCGACTTTACGTGGAAGTATTACATGTCTTTACAACGAAATACTACGAGGTATTTACGCCGAGATTTACGAGTGCATTACGGCGAAAACTTTCCTTCCGCTTTACGAGGAATTTACATGGCGTCGATGTAAACTTTACGAGGAATTTACATGGCGTCGATGTAAACTTTACGAGGAATTTACATGGCGTCGATGTAAACTTTACGAGGAATTTACATGGCGTCGATGTAAACTTTACGAGGAATTTACATGGCGTCGATGTAAACTTTACGAGGAATTTACATGGCGTCGATGTAAACTTTACGAGGAATTTACATGGCGTCGATGTAAACTTTACGAGGAATTTACATGGCGTCGATGTAAACTTTACGAGGAATTTACATGGCGTCGATGTAAACTTTACGAGGAATTTACATGGCGTCGATGTAAACTTTACGAGGAATTTACATGGCGTCGATGTAAACTTTACGAGGAATTTACATGGCGTCGATGTAAACTTTACGAGGAATTTACATGGCGTCGATGTAAACTTTACGAGGAATTTACATGGCGTCGATGTAAACTTTACGAGGAATTTACATGGCGTCGATGTAAACTTTACGAGGAATTTACATGGCGTCGATGTAAACTTTACGAGGAATTTACATGGCGTCGATGTAAACTTTACGAGGAATTTACATGGCGTCGATGTAAACTTTACGAGGAATTTACATGGCGTCGATGTAAACTTTACGAGGAATTTACATGGCGTCGATGTAAACTTTACGAGGAATTTACATGGCGTCGATGTAAACTTTACGAGGAATTTACATGGCGTCGATGTAAACTTTACGAGGAATTTACATGGCGTCGATGTAAACTTTACGAGGAATTTACATGGCGTCGATGTAAACTTTACGAGGAATTTACATGGCGTCGATGTAAACTTTACGAGGAATTTACATGGCGTCGATGTAAACTTTACGAGGAATTTACATGGCGTCGATGTAAACTTTACGAGGAATTTACATGGCGTCGATGTAAACTTTACGAGGAATTTACATGGCGTCGATGTAAACTTTACGAGGAATTTACATGGCGTCGATGTAAACTTTACGAGGAATTTACATGGCGTCGATGTAAACTTTACGAGGAATTTACATGGCGTCGATGTAAACTCCTCGTAAACTTTACATCGACTTTACGTGGAAGTATTACATGTCTTTACAACGAAATACTACGAGGTATTTACGTCGAGATTTACGAGTGCATTACGGCGAAAACTTTCCTTCCGCTTTACGAGGAATTTACATGGCGTCGATGTAAACTTTACGAGGAATTTACATGGCGTCGATGTAAACTTTACGAGGAATTTACATGGCGTCGATGTAAACTTTACGAGGAATTTACATGGCGTCGATGTAAACTTTACGAGGAATTTACATGGCGTCGATGTAAACTTTACGAGGAATTTACATGGCGTCGATGTAAACTTTACGAGGAATTTACATGGCGTCGATGTAAACTTTACGAGGAATTTACATGGCGTCGATGTAAACTTTACGAGGAATTTACATGGCGTCGATGTAAACTTTACGAGGAATTTACATGGCGTCGATGTAAACTTTACGAGGAATTTACATGGCGTCGATGTAAACTTTACGAGGAATTTACATGGCGTCGATGTAAACTTTACGAGGAATTTACATGGCGTCGATGTAAACTTTACGAGGAATTTACATGGCGTCGATGTAAACTTTACGAGGAATTTACATGGCGTCGATGTAAACTTTACGAGGAATTTACATGGCGTCGATGTAAACTTTACGAGGAATTTACATGGCGTCGATGTAAACTTTACGAGGAATTTACATGGCGTCGATGTAAACTTTACGAGGAATTTACATGGCGTCGATGTAAACTTTACGAGGAATTTACATGGCGTCGATGTAAACTTTACGAGGAATTTACATGGCGTCGATGTAAACTTTACGAGGAATTTACATGGCGTCGATGTAAACTTTACGAGGAATTTACATGGCGTCGATGTAAACTTTACGAGGAATTTACATGGCGTCGATGTAAACTTTACGAGGAATTTACATGGCGTCGATGTAAACTTTACGAGGAATTTACATGGCGTCGATGTAAACTTTACGAGGAATTTACATGGCGTCGATGTAAACTTTACGAGGAATTTACATGGCGTCGATGTAAACTTTACGAGGAATTTACATGGCGTCGATGTAAACTTTACGAGGAATTTACATGGCGTCGATGTAAACTTTACGAGGAATTTACATGGCGTCGATGTAAACTTTACGAGGAATTTACATGGCGTCGATGTAAACTTTACGAGGAATTTACATGGCGTCGATGTAAACTTTACGAGGAATTTACATGGCGTCGATGTAAACTTTACGAGGAATTTACATGGCGTCGATGTAAACTCCTCGTAAACTTTACATCGACTTTACGTGGAAGTATTACATGTCTTTACAACGAAATACTACGAGGTATTTACGTCGAGATTTACGAGTGCATTACGGCGAAAACTTTCCTTCCGCTTTACGAGGAATTTACATGGCGTCGATGTAAACTTTACGAGGAATTTACATGGCGTCGATGTAAACTTTACGAGGAATTTACATGGCGTCGATGTAAACTTTACGAGGAATTTACATGGCGTCGATGTAAACTTTACGAGGAATTTACATGGCGTCGATGTTCAAAATCGTAGTTCGTTAAATAGTTTAGGCGAATAAAATAGGCATAATTTAACGTATTGCACAAATGTTCCTAAGTAGCTAGTTCTTCTCCGTGATAATATTGGTTGCTGCATTAGATACGCACACGTACTGTCAAGATCTGGATGTATGCTCGTCGACTGACTGCTATATGTAAATTTCTTTAAAGGCCAACTAGGATCTATGATGAAAAATTATCTTCGTGATAAGATCATCTTATTGATCTTTATTTTTTAAAAATACCTAGCCATACCATACCCCTGCTTCCGTTGCAAATGAATGCGGAGGTAAACAAATACGACACTGATATGATACTACAGTTAATTTTTCGTATAAGCTAAACGACACGATACACTTAGTGATTTGTATAAGATAAGAGACACACTCACTTTCCCAACCGGTATGAAAATTTATATCCCAAAATGCTAAAATTAAAATGAGAAAGCACAAGGACAAACTATAGCTAAGAAGAATGATCAAATGAAGGCAAATAAAGAACATGTAGCAGATCATTTAGGAGAATTTTAGATAGTAGAGAAGAAATGGTCGTATGCAAGAATAAGGGACTAGTCTGAAGTATTGTATACCAATGTTGCATTAGTATATTAACCAGTGGGATAGAGCTCTTTTATTCCAATAACCGCAATGGGTTGATAATTAACGGGCGATCCACTAAATTTCAACTTAATTAATTTACATAGGAATGTAGGGCCGTTAGCAATATTCTTTTTCTTTAAAAATAGAAGCAATATCCTTTTAACAAAATTCTTTTAGCAATATTCTTTTTCTTTAAAAATAGAAGCAATATCCTTTTAACAAAATTCTTTTAGCAATATTCTTTTTCTTTAAAAATAGAAGCAATATCCTTTTAACAAAATTCTTTTAGCAATATTCTTTTTCTTTAAAAATAGAAGCAATATCCTTTTAACAAAATTCTTTTAGCAATATTCTTATTTTTCTTCTTAATACTTTTTAACAACGTTACTCAAACGATAATCACTATCTATTAAGGCATATATATGGTTGCTTTTGTAAGTAGAGGAAAATATTTGCACATTCAAAATCTGATATAGCACATTCACAACATGATTTAACCATGCAGGTGATGTATGGATAGTAGAATAAACAGCAGGCATCATAATTAATGGCCAGGAAATGGCCATGAAGATAAATAGATAATCCAATTAAAAACAGAATATCTTTTGCTAGAGAACTGACTCTATTAGCTGAAATATGATTGAATTCTATACATATTTTTGAATATTATGTCTTATATAAAATTCTTAAAGTTTCATGTATTTTTGGGCTTCACTGAATGCATACTGGATATATACAGAATCAAGTTCAACGATGCGTTCAAACAAATATTTAAGTTGGGATTATCAATACCATTAAAAGAGGATCATTCCTATATTATACCCTTAATGAAATGTTAAAATTTTCCAAAAATATCCTTAATGATATGACTAACTAAAAAATTTCATTAATGACATTATTGTATTTCGATTTTTTGGACCTATAATACATTTAAATGGACTATAGCCCAAATCTGTTACATACTTTACATTACACAACATATTTATCTATATAAAATTCTGTATATATATATATATATATATATGCACATAATTTTTTTATCGCCTTTGAATTGGAAGAATAAATTTTTAAAGTATGCATAAATTTTGATATAGTACACATGTTGTTAAATGTTCTTCAAATTCCGGTGCCTGACATAGATTAAATATATTCCACTGGGAATTAATAATAAAGAATATATAGCAATTGTTATGTCCTCCACAAACAGAAATGCATAACAAGAATTTCACTTTCTCTTGCTCTAATTTGTTTACTAATATACAGTTTTGTGAAATATGCTCATGAACCGCCCTAATAATCAAATATAGTCTCCATTTCAAAATCAGAGCCATCAATATATATACACCATTCATTGTAACGATTCATCTATAAAGATTGTAAAGATTGGTTGGATTGTCAGAGAACCAGAAGTATTGTTTACAGTTATGGAAAATGTAAACAGGATCATTACTGATGCGTGTCCATCTTCAAAATCGTAGTTCGTTAAATAGTTTAGGCGAATAAAATAGGCATAATTTAACGTATTGCACAAATGTTCCTAAGTAGCTAGTTCTTCTCCGTGATAATATTGGTTGCTGCATTAGATACGCACACGTACTGTCAAGATCTGGATGTATGCTCGTCGACTGACTGCTATATGTAAATTTCTTTAAAGGCCAACTAGGATCTATGATGAAAAATTATCTTCGTGATAAGATCATCTTATTGATCTTTATTTTTTTAAAAAATACCTAGCCATACCATACCCCTGCTTCCGTTGCAAATGAATGCGGAGGTAAACAAATACGACACTGATATGATACTACAGTTAATTTTTCGTATAAGCTAAACGACACGATACACTTAGTGATTTGTATAAGATAAGAGACACACTCACTTTCCCAACCGGTATGAAAATTTATATCCCAAAATGCTAAAATTAAAATGAGAAAGCACAAGGACAAACTATAGCTAAGAAGAATGATCAAATGAAGGCAAATAAAGAACATGTAGCAAAGTCAACAAAAAGCGATCCAGCAAACCCGGAGACTGGCTCCTAGGCCTCCTCAAACTGCGGACAGGGTTCTAAGATCGGATGCAGCATGGAATGCAGACAGGGGAATTGCAGGGTTAGGATGGATGATAGAGAGCAATCATGGAATTTCCTCTTTTTCGACATCAGCCACACATGTGCGTTCGCCTCTTCTTGCTGAAGGCCTTGCAATGCGAGAAGCGCTGTTAAAGTGTAGAGACATTGGACTCTCGAGAATCAGATGTGAATCAGACTCAGCCATAGTGGTGAAAGTCTTAAACTCTGAAGCCTCAAGCGCAGAACTTTACGGAGTTGCCGCGGATATCCTATCTTTATGTTCTTCTTTTGATTGTATCTCTTTCTTTTGGATTTCAAGAGAGAAAAACTCTGTGGCTGATAGCCTAGCTAAGCAGGTGCTGTCTGCTACCTTGGCTTTGAATGCCACACCAAACCTTGTTTAAGTACCGTTAATGAAATCGTTGTGTTACAAAAAAAAAAAAGAACATGTAGCAGATCATTTAGGAGAATTTTAGATAGTAGAGAAGAAATGGTCGTATGCAAGAATAAGGGACTAGTCTGAAGTATTGTATACCAATGTTGCATTAGTATATTAACCAGTGGGATAGAGCTCTTTTTATTCCAATAACCGCAATGGGTTGATAATTAACGGGCGATCCACTAAATTTCAACTTAATTAATTTACATAGGAATGTAGGGCCGTTAGCAATATTCTTTTTTCTTTAAAAAATAGAAGCAATATCCTTTTTAACAAAATTCTTTTTAGCAATATTCTTATTTTTCTTCTTAATACTTTTTAACAACGTTACTCAAACGATAATCACTATCTATTAAGGCATATATATGGTTGCTTTTGTAAGTAGAGGAAAATATTTGCACATTCAAAATCTGATATAGCACATTCACAACATGATTTAACCATGCAGGTGATGTATGGATAGTAGAATAAACAGCAGGCATCATAATTAATGGCCAGGAAATGGCCATGAAGATAAATAGATAATCCAATTAAAAACAGAATATCTTTTTGCTAGAGAACTGACTCTATTAGCTGAAATATGATTGAATTCTATACATATTTTTGAATATTATGTCTTATATAAATTCTTAAAGTTTCATGTATTTTTGGGCTTCACTGAATGCATACTGGATATATACAGAATCAAGTTCAACGATGCGTTCAAACAAATATTTAAGTTGGGATTATCAATACCATTAAAAGAGGATCATTCCTATATTATACCCTTAATGAAATGTTAAAATTTTCCAAAAATATCCTTAATGATATGACTAACTAAAAAATTTCATTAATGACATTATTGTATTTCGATTTTTTTTGGACCTATAATACATTTAAATGGACTATAGCCCAAATCTGTTAACTAATTAAATGAGTTATATTTTTATATAATTCATTTCATAGCGCATAAACCTTTTTTTATAATAACAATAAATTAAAGTCTGCAATGATTTTTAAAAGTAATAATAGAAATTGAAATTTTTGTAACTAAATGATTTCACGATTTAATCAAAAAAAATTGCTCAAGTACGAATTTCAGGTACAACCATTGTTTAACTTATTTAGAAACATAAAACGGTTGTGTGAGGCATTGTAAATTTCATCATACTATACATATTATAACAACCCTGCATAATTGAAACTTGATCATGTCACAGTTTATATAATTAAAACGAAGAATTATTTATCTTTATATAGAAAAAACAGTAAAATAGTATCCGCGTTTAAAAAGCGCAGCTCAAAAATCTAGTTGTTATTTATAACTAGATGCTTCGTAAAGATCAGAAATGGAGTAAGACAAAGATTTTCCTCAAGTACATTCATCATCATGATAAATTCATAATGCGATGATTTGGTCATTCGAACTACGAAAGGCTGCAGATGCATGTGCTTGGTGGTTTAACAAATAGGGTAAAAAGGTTAGTGTATATGATGTGTTGACGTGTTGTTGGACCAGTGGTTTAGAACTTTAGAGAAAGGGGTAGGATCGTAGGACGGTAGCTTCACTGTAACTAGTGAAAAAGAACATACAAGTACTTTATCGATAAAGCTTGTAAAAGGTCGGCGGTACACCCACTTAGATTTCTCCAAATCCCAATGATTACGAACAGTGATGTCGTCCTATAAACGTGCCTATTTATCATCTTTTTATAGTTTTAATTTAAATTGCCATAATTTAAAAATTACAACACCTTATATACTTTATTTTATATTTAATTATTTATTTCATTTATTTAAACTCATATAGTCATTCATAGGGGATAAACCGAAAATGCTATAAAAATTATGCATGAAGAAACACAAACACTCATCTAGTGATCTTTTACTAACGTTTTTATTAGGAATGAAAAGAGGATTATTTTGTTCCTAGCACATTTAAATACAAGACGTTGATGAAACTCGATGTTCTAGTCCGTGAAAATTCATTAGAAAAGGCCAATCAAAATATTTCTTCAAAAAAGGCCAATTAAAATAATGTATAAGCTAAAGGGAAATACCGATCATATGTATAATGCTAATAATAACTACAATATCTTACAAAGTAATGGACTAGGACATGAAAGAAGTTATATAATAAGAAGATTTAAATCAAAATCCATACTAATCTTCCTTGTATGTTCTATTATATATAGGAAATATACCCGGTCGTCAAGCTAAACAAATGACCTTACTTTTCTACGATCATATGAACGATAGAGCTAGCAAAGAACAGAGCATGTCAAAGTACTTTCACAGCCTCTCACAAACACCACACAGGCTCAAGTCCAGGATGCTCGCCACGTGGACTCCCGACCAAGAGGTCAACCAAGTCCGACTCCGTTCAGGCGCCGACATGAAGCGCAAGCTCCGGTGGTTCGACCTCGTCTCTCTCGGGGTCGGCGGAATGCTCGGAGTCGGTGTCTTCGTGACCACCGGACCCGTCGCACGTGACATCTCTGGCCCGGCAGTATTCATTTCCTACATGATCGCTGGTTTCTCGGCACTTTTGTCCTCACTCTGCTACACCGAGTTCTCAGTTAACGTCCCTGTCGCCGGTGGAGCTTTCAGTTATCTCCGAGTCACTTTCGGTACACATACATATTTCCATAAATATTTGCTTGTTTCTTTCTCTTTTTTTTTTGATGTTTGGTTCTAATAAAAAAAATTACGACTAAGGCGTTATAAACAAAAAAAAGCTAGAAACATGATTTGTATGTTAAGTTACTGTATTTTGGTTCAACTTTCAAGCAGCTAATATTTTTCTTTTTCTATGAAGTAGTTATAGGGTAATTTTTATGAAATCTTGATCGTTTATTTTTAAATTTGCATCATTTGTTGAGTTTTTTTTTGTTTGTTTTCCCAACCTATTTTTTACATATGCGAAGATTAATATTTTTACGAAGAGAAAATGACACGTAAATAATACTCGTAGTTACCAGCTGTCGCAGTCAGAGAGATCTAGAGAACATGCGTGGTACATGGATACGAGATTCTTTTCTGTTCATCATCATATTCTATCTTTGTCAGAATAAAAGTACTGACCCTTCAAGAGTTAACTTTTCCTTTAACTTTGTTTTATTAAAGCTTAAGCAAAAAAAAAAAAAAACTTTTTTTTATGGCTCTTTTTTTATCAAAGATTTACGGCTCTTTTTGTTAATATTTAATATAATAGTTTCTCTCAAAATGCAAAAAGAGTGGATATCTTCGTCAGAATAATAATATTTTAACAAAAACGTTTTTATGTAAAAGTTTTAAAATAATGGGATTTTTAACCTTTGAAAATTAATACTTTAATTTATTATAATTTTCGGTGAGAAATTTTCTTTGAGAGATTTCTAACACGGATGTATTTATCCTCAACAGAAACTTTTTTGAGAGACTCCTAGCTGGATAGCCTAAGAACTTTAATAAATATATCTATAAACACTTGGGCCAGGTGAGTTCATCGGGTATTTTGGAGGAGTCAACATACTATTGGAGTACGTTTTGTCAAACGCGGCGGTTGCTAGAAGCTTTACGGAGTATATGTGTACTGCGATTGGCGTTTCTGATCCAAACGCTTGGAGAGTTAAAGTAATTGGTCTCGCGAAAGGTTACAATGAACTTGATTTTCCTGCGGTCGTACTTATTCTTCTCCTCACTCTTTGCCTTTGTCATAGGTACTATAATTTTTTTTTTGTGGAAGTCATAGGTACTATTTTAACCAAGTAAAGTAATAAATCATCCATGTAAATTTTCATTAAATATTTTTAAATAGTTATTAAATAATTCAGCAGTTGAACGTAATATTATTTAATAACTAGTTTCAACTAGAAATTAATTTCGGAGATGGAAAATATGCTATTTTAATATTTTTTTGTAAGCATCAAAAACATATATTCTCAATATATATTGGTGTTTTAAGCCAATCTGATTCTTTCAGTTTTTTTTTTCTAAACTAAAAATTTCAATATTTTAATACTACTAAATTACTTCATTTAATTTGAATATTTAAAGAAAATTTGAATCATTTAGAAATAAACATATGTCATCAGAATTCTAACCAGTATTTCAAAATATCTGATTTGGAAAATCATTACTATATTCTGTCGTATTTTTTAACTACTGAGATATTAATTAAATTTCTACCAATTAGGTGGATTTAATACCATATCAATCTTTGATAATCTTGTTTTTTTTATGATACATACATAAATATATATAACTAAATAACACAAATTGATTGTTTTTTTTTCTTTCTAAAATTATCTTAGCACGAAGGAAAGCTCAATGCTGAACCTAGTGATGACGGTGTTCCACGTATTATTCTTCGGATTTGTAATAATCGCCGGATTCTGTCACGGTGACGGAGTCAAGGCGCTGGTGGAGCCTCGAGGCCTTACTCCATACGGTGCCCGCGGAGTGGTTAACGGAGCTGCCGTCGTGTACTTCAGCTACATCGGGTACGACACCGTTTCCACTCTTGCTGAAGAGATCCAAAACCCTTCCTTCAGTCTCCCCGTCGGAATCATCGGCTCCGTCTCTGTCGTCTCCGTCCTCTATTGCCTCATGTCTCTCGTACTCTGCGTCATGGTTCCGTACAATGAGGTATAATGTCGAAAGTTATTTTATGAAGAATTTTCTTAGCTAATAGCTTTTCATCCATTTCTGAATGTGATAACATGCAAGTAGGTCCATCTTTTTTTTTGTTCACGTCCATCAAATATATATATCCGCGTTTTAGCTAATTAAGTTAGTTTTGGCGAAAGATAATTTCTTTCAGCCATATTTTGAATCTTTTTTTTTTGCTTATATATTTTGAATCTTTGATACGTAGGAAAATTTGTTGGCCTGTATCACTCGTTTAATGAATATATATATTATGTTAAATGTAATTTTACTTTCTAAAGGAATATTGAAAAAGCATCATTGACCAAAGGCATCAACTTAAAAAAAAGGCATCAACTTCGAATTTATTTTGCTTATTTAGACTGAAAAATATGTAACTAAACTTTAATTTTAATTATTTTTCTTTATTAACAACATTTGGTACAAATTAAACATTACTCCAGTAACCCAGTGACTCTTGAAAAAGAAATCGTTTGTCTTTGACATCGGTTATCATGAAAAACAAGTGTTAACTAATCCTTTAACATGAAAAAATAATGTTGTAGATATCAAAGAGCGCGTCGTACGCGGTTGCTTATCGGAGGATCGGGTGGGGTTGGGCAGGGAACGTGGTTGGTGCAGGTGCCAGTCTAGGGATTGTGGCATCGCTTTTGGTAGCGATGTTAGGACAAGCGAGATACCTTTGTGTGATCGGAAGAGCCAGACTGGTCCCTTCATGGCTCGCCAAGGTTCATCCTTCTACAGGAACTCCCTTGAACGCTACTCTCTTTCTCGGTAATATCATTTTAACCAATTCCTTAACCTCAAAAATAAGCATTCTTATAAATTAAACAAGTATATATCTTCTATAGTAAAAATTAGTATATTTATCGCAACATTGTGAAAATTTATAACAAATGTAATTAACTATAAAATCTTAATATTCCATTTAACACTATGGTTTTTATAATACGTGTGTGATTTCAGGCATATGCACAGCTATAATTGCGTTATTCACCGATCTAGAAATAGTGATGGAGCTGATTTCACTCGGAACGCTCTGTGTTTTCTACCTAGTCGCAAACGCTCTTCTCTATCGCAAATACACCTTAACAGGCCAAAACGCACCCTTTCACACACTCTCGTTCCTTGCCCTCCTGTCTTCTTTCTCGCTAGCGTTCTCCCTCTGGTGGAAACTAAACAAACCGTGGTGGGGCCTGACGCTGTTTATGGCGCTCACAGTAGCAGTCACTGCGTTTTTCCAATACCACACGTGGTCGATCTCGTCTACGACTAATAAGAATCTTCTGACACCGTCCTGTCCCTCCAAATGGTCAGTGCCGTTCATGCCGTGGCCAGCGGCAGCTTCAGTGTTCCTTAACGTTTTTCTAACGACAACACTGAAGACTGTGTCGTTTCAGAGGTTTGCGATTTGGACGTGCCTTGTAACGATGTTCTATGTGTTGTATGGCGTTCATAGGACTTATGAGGCGGAAGAGATGGGTAGAGTAGAGGTTGTTGAAATTCATCTGACTAGCACGAGGGTGCAACCGGAAACGTTGGACAATGTTCAAATGGCAATTCCTTAAATGTGTATATTTAGATTATTAGTTTTTTTTTTCGTGTCTTGAGTTAAGAGTATCGATATATTTGACGCGAAATTTATGTGGATTTACGAAACAATTCAAATGATTTAAGATCTTCCCATAAACATTCCTCTTTCGTTATTTATTTATTTTGGTTACAAATGAGGAAAACAAAACTTTTAACTTCTTCATTATGATTTTGTGTGTTAATTTCTTTCTGAACATAAGCTTCATTTGACCTCCTCCCACCTGAAATATATAATTATCTGGAATGCATAATATAATAAGGATTTATTTTATTTTATTTTCCACAAACTTATATTATATTTTTCCACAAACTGATCAAAGTTTCAACTACATAAATTAATGAAACCGATAAAGAATCAATATAAAAGCAAAAGAAAGTAATTAGAGAATCATGTTAGTAACCTTGCGGAGTTTAGCAGCCATCAACTTGTTTACCGTTTCAATGGCATCGTCAACTCTTTCAGCCTTAACATATGCATGAATCAGTGATGTGTAAGTTGCATCATCTGGTTTCGTACCTTCTTGTTTCAACCATTCATCAAACACACTCTCAGCCTCGGACAACCTCCCATTCTGACACAGCTTTGTAATAAGGTTCCTGTAAGCTCCCACATGCAAGTATTTTGACTTTGCCTTGGACTTGGCCAAGATGTTGACTGCATCGCTAAACCGCCCCTCCTTGATACACTCGTTCAGCATCATATTAAGAGTCTCGTTGCCTAACCCAATGCATTCGTCGAAATTGTCAAGCATATAATCGAATAGTGCCCATGCTTGGGTTTTCTTGCCGTACTTGAGCAACACTTTCAGATAAGGATGGCCCACATGTCCGTTTGCCGTGAAGCCGTCGTTGTTTAAAGAAGTCTTGTACAACAGCTCCATAGCCTTCTCATCACTCCCTTGCTTGAACAAATACTCTACGAATACTGAGTTCAGTATTGTGATTCTGTTGCGTATGGAACACGTCTTGAAGTCGTCCCGGAGCTGATACGCCATGTCGAGATTCCCTTGTTGCAAGAAGCCACGAATGAGATTCATGTACATGCCTGGCTGTTGGAAATTGAATAACTCAGCCCTTCCTCTCAGCAAAAGTTCCAGAGCCTGGTCCATCATTCCGGCATCGACCAGGGCTTTGATCCAGAGGTCAAATATATGTCTTGTGGTTCGGGGAAGGAGGGTGGCCCAAGAGGTGGTTGTAGAGTCCCAGAGCGTCATCAAGGCGGCCTTTCTCGCAGTGGGATTTGATGATGAGATTGCAGCAGGACCGGCTCACAAGGGGGGACAATGAGTGCACCGCCATTTTTTTTAATAAATACAACTAGTTTAATTTAATAGAATATCACATTTTAGTTTTTTTATATAAATGATTTAACAAACAAAATCATTCACACATATATATATATATATATATGTTATCAACTGAAAATTATGTTTTATATTTATAATTAGATTTGCTACAAATTTTCATATAAAATAGTTCAAAATAACTTTTTTTCAAAAAAAAAAACTATGGTATCATTAAAAAGTTCAAAAAATATTTTTTGACCAGGGACCTTGAAATTGTTTGAGCCGGCACTAGATTGCAGGCAGCGATGACAGGCTTCATCTTGGACTCGTTGAAAAAGAAATTGAACAGATCAAAGGCGTCGCCGGACCGACCAGCAGCGAACATGGCGCCGATAATTGCATTGCAGGTAAAGAGGGCCTTTTCGGGGTTCATCCTTTTACTCACAGCTAAACGAGCGTGATTGGCTGCACTGTCGAGGTCAGAAACTTCGTTGATCAGGAAGTGGACTCGATGATCAAGCATCGATAATGGACAACGAATTTTGGTGCAGTCCGGCAGTTGCTTCCGGGGATGATCCCTCCCAATCGGATATGGTTTTGTTTTCGGTGAATACATCATCCTCGGGAGGCTCTGGAGGAAGCTGCGGCTGCTTGACATCGCTGTCGAAGACACTATTAACACGTAATTAATTTGCACATTAGTTTTATACTACCGTGGGCGTGATGGTAAGAGTCCAAACCGGGCCCAATTAGTTAGATCGACAGGAATAAAAGGGCCAGGAGGGCAGTGAATCTATACTATATATTATTTACCAGTGATTTTTTCGCATTCGAACTCTCACGTTAAAAGTTAGAATATACCTTTAATGAATAAAATTTATAAATTATCTATAAAACAAAAAGATAATTTCTATATATACTATGTTGTTATCTTAAAAAAAGTATTTTGATAAAAAGTTAAAAACTAAAAAAAACAGAAAATACATAACTAAATATTAATCAAGTAATTTTTTAATTTTATATAATTGAAAAGATAATATTGAGTGAGTTTTTATTTTTAATAATAAATATATGTACAAAATTTTTAAAAAAAAATTTCTATGTAAGAATTATCAAATGAAAAAAAATATATATAATAATTTGTTAGAAAATGTAACTATTTTATTATTACAATCTTTTAATTAGTAATGATTCTATTAATAAATAATTATAAAAATATTCAAGTTCGCATGCGCGGGTAAAACACCTAGTTTAATCCTATAAAGAAATGAGTTGTTTCAGTAAACCTTATATATTAAATTTTATTAATTCAACCCAAAATTAGGGGTACATATCAGATTATAAACCCAACTCGAACAAAATCATCCGTTTTGCTCAACCTATATCCCCAACGCATTCACGGGAAAAAATCTGAAAACCAGATTCAAACCGTCATCATTTAAAGATTTAAGAAGAGAGTCTCTACAGACTACTACAAGTACAAATAACATTGAAACATTCAAAAAGAAAAGTTGAACCCCTCTGACTCAAGTTTGGAAAAGGTATGGTTTCTTCTACATTGCCTGATGCTTGATCGACCAAGTCAGTCATACACAGGGGCGGATGTACATTGACGGTGGGGAGGGCAGCTACCCCCCATAAAATAATGACATCTAACGTAAATTGCTAAGCCAACTAAATATTGCCCCCATTCATTACAATTATCTTGCCCCCATCGATTTTTCTTTTCGATCACCTTTTTATTAATGTAGTTGGGGTTGTGTATTTAATTCGTAGCTGATAAATCAAATTTTCTCATTGTTTACTAACATTGATCAATGAACATGCATATAAGTGATGCTTTAGATATGGGAAACACTCAGAACTAAATATAGTTAAGATACTGCAACAATCAAGATATCTATACATAATGTAACTCATTTCTGCTTACTTTCCTATATAGCTTAAATTATTAAACAGTTTAATAGAAAGTCTATTTTAATATATATAATGTTATGAACTAAAATAGCTGTCAATAAATTTCTCACGAGTCATGTTTGTATAAGTCTGTTTCAATAAAAAAATCATAAACTTTCCACAAATTTTTTTCAATAAATACATATAAAATTATTATAAAATTTTATGATATTTACATGGAATAATTATAATTGTTTTGCGTATGAAATTTTTTTACTCCCGATAAAATATTTTTCTGGCTCCACCAGTAGTCATACAATGAAATATGTATTCTTTATCAGTTTTCTAGGAAATACAGTTAAAACAATAACATTGCCTGGTGAGGAAATGATTACGGCTGTGTTAGAAAGCAGCTTACGTCTAAAATTCTTAAAACAAAGAGTTAATATTTTATTACTTAATTATGTTTTATTTTTTAAAAATCAATTTTATTTAGTAAAAAAAAACATTTGTAAAGTGAGTATATGAAAACGTCAACATCATCGTCTTCTTATTTAGTGTCAAAGTTACACTATTTTAGAGTGATTATAGTGTCAAAATTATACTATTTTAATGTGATTTCAATACCAAAAAATTTATAGTATCAAAGTTACATCATTTAATGTGATTTTAACACTAAAAGAATTTTCATCTCCAACACAATTCCAAAATACTATTTAGTGTGATTTTCACATTAAAATTTGGTGTAAAATTATAGTATCACGGTAAAATGGTGTAACTTTTGGTGTTGAATTGGAGAGGTTACACTAAAATAGGGTAAAAATCACGTTAAAATAGTGTTTTGAAATTGGGTCGGAGATGACTATAAGAAGAGTATGTTCCCTCTCTCTCTCGTTGTTGGCCTTCTCTCTTCCTTAATTTGTTTTTGGTAATATTTTATTAGTGAGAAATCCAAAGAAAAACTACTTCTGGAAGTGTTCTAAATGTTTTTTTACTGTTTAAGCTGAACAGCATGCTAACAGAACGTAGCATATCAAAAAGGAGCAATAGCCAATAGGACAAACATTAAGCTAGCATATCCAAAAAGCTCTTGTAAAACTTACCGTCAAATAACACATATACCAGCTACGGTGGATCCATCTGCACAGAACCCGTTCCTTGGCATTTCCTCTGATTAGTTCAGCTAGCAATTTCCCCATCACAACAGACACACACACCCTTTTTAGCAGCCATCATCTTGTTTACTGTTTCCGTGGCATCCTCAACTCTTTCAGCCTTAATATATGCACGAATCAATGATTTGTACGTTGCAGAATCTGGTTTCCTACCTTGTTTTTTCAACAATTCATCCAAGACACTCTCAGCCTCGGACAACATCCCACATGCAAGTAGTTTAACTTTGCCTTGGTCTTGGCCAAGATGTTGACTGCATCTCTAAGTGCCCTACCTCGAGACAGCAGTGGTAATTGTCAAGCATGCTGCATATATATATAGTTTTCTTGCAGTACACTTTCAGATAAGGATTGCCCACATGTCCGTTTTCTGTGAAGCAAGAGGTCCTGTATAGCGTATGGAACACGTCTTGAAGCTGTCCTGGAGCTGATACGCCCTTGTTCCAAGAAGAGATTCATGTACATGGCTGGCTGTTGGAAATTGTGTAACATAACAATTCCAATATGGTTTTTGTCACAACCATCTGCTTGTTAAAGTGATTGAGAAGCATAACCTCCTTTCCTTCTACAACTTGATTCGTATGCTAGCCATTTGATTCTTGGCATGTGCATTGACGTTAGAAACTAATTCCCATGAAGCATATGCAGTAAATCCTTGAATCATACATGCTTCAGTATGAAACAATCCCTGATTCATACATGCAAAACATTCTTAACCAACATTCTGTTAGTATTAATTCAAAACTGAGATTGTACTTACAGTCTCATGTTTGAACTTTCAGCATCCCTTCGCTTTGTCTTTGTCACCAACAGAACGCGCTACGTAACTCCACCTGACTAGGAAGACTCTCCAAAAATGATCTTTGCTTAACCTTCTGAGATGAACAAAACTTCCTTATTCTTCAGTCATAACATTTAATCCCCTTTGCATCGATCCTCTTGAGACTAACCTTACAGACCCATCACCACCGGTCTCTTTCAGTTTTTCTTTCAGGAATACATAGAACCTTTCATTGTGTCTTCATCTCAAATACATACAATATGATCTCATTATCATGTTGGATGCGTGCAACTGACCATTGGATGTGCTTACCATTGTCAATCAATTCATCAGATCAGACCTGAGCACCTTTTTATTTTTCATCTAAATATTTAATATTTGTACTCAATAACATTTACCCACGCGAGTTGGAGTCTGGGCCGGACCCACTTGAGAGGAAAGGGACTTAGTTGACACCAGAAAAATATAATATAAATATCATTTGTAAGTCATTATTGCAAGGATTTGAAGTTGAGTCCTTATAAAATAAATAATTTATGTAGCTTTGTTAAATGTGGTGATTGTTGGTGGGATTTTAATTTGTCTTTAGCTACATAAATTATTTATTTTTGTACATAGCAACATAGAATTAATGTGTTTAGAATAAAACCTATAACATTTTAAATTGTAAAAAATATGAAATAGACAAACATTTTATTCACTTTATAGAATATTACAAACATTTTTATTATAAAAACAGAAAATCATACAAACACCATAAATAAAACAAAACAAACATTTTATTCACTTTATAGAATATTACAAACATTTTTATTATAAAAACAGAAAATCATACAAACACCATAAATAAAACAAAACAAACATTTTATTCACTTTATAGAATATTACAAACATTTTTATTATAAAAACAGAAAATCATACAAACACCATAAATAAAACAAAACAAACATTTTATTCACTTTATAGAATATTACAAACATTTTTATTATAAAAACAGAAAATCATACAAACACCATAAATAAAACAAAACAAACATTTTATTCACTTTATAGAATATTACAAACATTTTTATTATAAAAACAGAAAATCATACAAACACCATAAATAAAACAAAACAAACATTTTATTCACTTTATAGAATATTACAAACATTTTTATTATAAAAACAGGAAGGAGGGTGGCGCAAGAGGTGGTTGTAGAGTCGAAGAGCGTCGTCAAGGCGGCCTTCCTCGCAGTGGGATTTGATGATGAGATTGCAGGCATCGACGTCAGGCTTAATCTTGGACTCGTTGAAATAAAAATCGAACAGATCAAAGGCGTCGCCTGACCGACCAGCAGCATTGCATTGCAGGTAAAGAGGGCCTTTTCGGGGTTCAACCTCTTCCTCACAGCTAAACGAGCGTGACTGGCTGCACTGTCGAGGTCAGAAACTTCGTTGATCAGGAAGTGCACTCGATGACCAAGCATCGATAATGGACAGCGAACATTGGTGCAGTCCGGCAGTTGCTTCCGGGATCGGATACGGTTTTGTTTTTGGTGTATACATCATCCTCTGGAAAAGGTGGCTGCTGCTTGACATCAAGACAAAACAAGATTTTACAGTTTTGCCAAAAATATTTTTGCGATTTTGGTAGAACATAATTTTGTGGTTTTGGCGCAAAATCCGATTTTATAGAAAAATCGTTTTGGTTCGTTTTGGAAAACTGGTTTTGATGAAAAACTATTTTTTGCTGGAAACTTCTATTTACCGTGAAAGCTTGATTTTGGTGGGAAAGTAAACAAACTTGATTTTTCGATTTTGGGGAAAACACGATTTCACAATTTTACGGAAAAACTTGATTTTGCATTTTTAGCAACAAAACTCAATCTTGTGGTTTTGATGGAAAACTGAATTAGGTTTTCTCTGGTTTTGGCAGAAAACTCAATTTTGTCGTTTTGATGAGAAAACTCGATTTTGTAATTTTGGCAAGAAAATTTGATTTTGTAGAAAGACTTGTTTGTTTTTGCAGAAATATTTGTTTTTCTGTTTTGTGAAATAAAAACTAAGTTTGTTGTTTTGAAGTGAAAACTTGATTATGCGATTTGATGAAAAAATATAACCGAACAAATTTTAATATATATATTTAAGTACATTTGTGAAATTGAATAGAAAAACATAGTTTAGGTTTCCATAGTTGGTGGGGTTTAAAGCTGTTAACTTTTACTTTGATATAGGATTAGAGTTAATCATGTTAGGTTGAGCCCACTTTTAGCATAACAATCATATCAAAAGGAGCAATAGCCAATAGGACAAACATTAAGCTAGCATATCCAAAAGCTCTTGTAAAACTTACCGTCAAATAACACATATACCAGCTACGGTGGATGCATCGGCACAGAACCCGTTCCTTGGCATTTCCTCTGATTAGTTCAGCTAGCAATTTCCCCATCACAACAGACACACACACCCTTTTAGCAGCCATCATCTTGTTTACTGTTTCCGTGGCATCCTCAACTCTTTCAGCCTTAATATATGCACGAATCAATGATTTGTACGTTGCAGAATCTGGTTTCCTACCTTGTTTTTCAACAATTCATCCAAGACACTCTCAGCCTCGGACAACATCCCACATGCAAGTAGTTTAACTTTGCCTTGGTCTTGGCAAGATGTTGACTGCATCTCTAAGTGCCCTACCTCGAGACAGCAGTGGTAATTGTCAAGCATGCTGCATATATATATAGTTTTCTTGCAGTACACTTTCAGATAAGGATTGCCCACATGTCCGTTTTCTGTGAAGCAAGAGGTCCTGTATAGCGTATGGAACACGTCTTGAAGCTGTCCTGGAGCTGATACGCCCTTGTTCCAAGAAGAGATTCATGTACATGGCTGGCTGTTGAAATTGTGTAACATAACAATTCCAATATGGTTTTGTCACAACCATCTGCTTGTTAAAGTGATTGAGAAGCATAACCTCCTTTCCTTCTACAACTTGATTCGTATGCTAGCCATTTGATTCTTGGCATGTGCATTGACGTTAGAAACTAATTCCCATGAAGCATATGCAGTAAATCCTTGAATCATACATGCTTCAGTATGAAACAATCCCTGATTCATACATGCAAAACATTCTTAACCAACATTCTGTTAGTATTAATTCAAAACTGAATTAGGTTTTCTCTGGTTTTGGCAGAAAACTCAATTTTGTCGTTTTGAGAGAAAACTCGATTTTGTAATTTTGGCAAGAAAATTTGATTTTGTAGAAAGACTTGTTTGTTTTTGCAGAAATATTTGTTTTTCTGTTTTGTGAAATAAAAACTAAGTTTGTTGTTTTGAAGTGAAAACTTGATTATGCGATTTGATGAAAAAATATAACCGAACAAATTTTAATATATATATTTAAGTACATTTGTGAAATTGAATAGAAAAACATAGTTTAGGTTTCCATAGTTGGTGGGGTTTAAAGCTGTTAACTTTTACTTTGATATAGGATTAGAGTTAATCATGTTAGGTTGAGCCCACTTTTAGCATAACAATCATATCAAAAGGAAACAACAAAATCAAACAATTTTGTTCACAATTTTTCAATGCATGTGACTCTCTATTGCTGACGATCCTTTACTCTTTCACCTCTTAATCTTGCACTCAGATTTAAGGTAGCACCATCTTCGGTAAGTTGCCTATATGTTGATTTGTCAATGTAGAAAACAACTTCATGTGATTCAACATAGCTCAAAACCTCATTAGCGAAGATAACAGGTGTTGGGTGCATTCTGTAACGGCAAAGGATGCTCACGACGATCTCCTGGATGGATTTGTAGATTATACATTTTACCTCAGTAAAATCCTCTTTAACCTGCCCATTTCTTGCCAAACCATCTATATAGCATAATGTGATCTCAATCGATGGCTCAACAGCTAGAAACTTGAAGACTTTTACCAAGAAGATATTGAGCTATCTAGTTTCTCCAGCTTGAGAACAAGCGACCATTGCATTCCAATACGTCGCATGAGTCTTCACCATCGTACTAGGCATATCCTCAAACACATTTAAAGGTTTAGGTACATTATCAAACATGGTGAGCTCTTGAGCGTGGGCTAAACTTATTATAAAGGCATTCCATACTCCCAAACCTGCCTTGTTGGAGTAATAGCACTCATTGAAGAATTTCACAGTTTCAGGTATTCATGAAACTATCCTAACCAAATTTGGATATATCCAAAACAGTTTGGTAATTATCCTAAACTCATAATGTGTTTCTCATAACAAAACTTAAAGATCCTTACCGAGAATAGCTGTGAACTCTGGAAACTTGTAAAACGTTTCCAATCAAAGCCATGAGTTGGAAAAGTCATACTTGTTTATAAATTCAATTCAGATAATCTTTCGAATTCAATCAAAGTAACACAATTCTGTCTTACCGATTAGAGTGTTGAGCTTTTGAAAGTTCTGAGTCTCCTGAAATGTTTCTGATCAAAGCGCTGAGACAAAGGATAGATGATTTTATCATGAGTCATGTTTCTCAGATGATATATATGCACCCAAATATACTTATCACCATTAGAGATCATCAGAATCACATACAATTATGTCTTACCTATCAGAGCGTTGAGCTTTTGAAAGTTCTGAGTCTCCTGAAATGTTTCTGATCAAAGCGCTGGGACAGAAGGGATACTATTTTATCATGAATCATGTTCTCAGATGATACATATGCATCCAAATCTACTTATCACCATTAGAGATCATCAGAATCACATACAATTATGTCTTACCTATCAGAGCGTTGAGCTTTTGAAAGTTCTGAAGCTACTAAAATGTTTCTGATCAAAGCGCTGGGACAGAAGGGATACTATTTTATCATGAATCATGTTCTCAGATGATACATATGCATCCAAATCTACTTATCACCATTAGAGATCATCAGAATCACATACAATTATGTCTTACCGCTTAGAGCGTTGAGCTTTTGAAAGTTCTGAATATCCTGAAATGTTTATGATTAAAGCTCTGAGACAAAGGAGAGATTATTTTATAATGAATCATGTTTCTCAGATGATACATATGCATCCAAATCTACTTATCACCATTAGAGATCATCAGAATCACATACAATTATGTCTTACCGCTTAGAGCGTTGAGCTTTTGAAAGTTCTGAATATCCTGAAATGTTTCTGATCAAAGCGCTGGGACAGAAGGGATACTATTTTATCATGAATCATGTTCTCAGATGATACATATGCATCCAAATCTACTTATCACCATTAGAGATTCTCAGAATCACAAAGTAATACAATTATGTCTTACCGCTTAGAGCGTTGAGCTTTTGAAAGTTCTGAAGCTACTAAAATGTTTCTGATCAAAGCGCTGGGACAGAAGGGATACTATTTTATCATGAATCATGTTCTCAGATGATACATATGCATCCAAATCTACTTATCACCATTAGAGATTCTCAGAATCACAAAGTAATACAATTATGTCTTACCGCTTAGAGCGTTGAGCTTTTGAAAGTTCTGAAGCTACTAAAATGTTTCTGATCAAAGCGCTGGGACAGAAGGGATACTATTTTATCATGAATCATGTTCTCAGATGATACATATGCATCCAAATCTACTTATCACCATTAGAGATCATCAGAATCACATACAATTATGTCTTACCGCTTAGAGCGTTGAGCTTTTGAAAGTTCTGAATATCCTGAAATGTTTATGATTAAAGCTCTGAGACAAAGGATAGATGATTTTATCATGAGTCATGTTTCTCAGATGATATATATGCACCCAAATATACTTATCACCATTAGAGATTCTCAGAATCACAAAGTAATACAATTATGTCTTACCTATCAGAGCGTTGAGCTTTTGAAAGTTCTGAGTCTCCTGAAATGTTTCTGATCAAAGCGCTGAGACAAAGGAGAGATTATTTTATAATGAATCATGTTTCTCAGATGATAAGATATGAAACATCTGCAGAAACAAAATTTCAACATGCGAGCATGTTGAATTAGTTATTAAGTATATCATACGAGATCTCGAAACAAAAACGTTGTCTAAACTAAACTCTTACTGTTCTATGTACATGTGAGACAACCAGGAAGGCAGTTACCTTTGGGCAAGAGTTAGAGTCATCCTTCATCCCTATATGCCACTCATTATCTCTTTTTGCATGCGTGCAACTGACCATTGGATGTGCTTACCATTGTCAATCAATTCATCAGATCAGACCTGAGCACCTTTTATTTTTCATCTAAATATTTAATATTTGTACTCAATAACATTTACCCACGCGAGTTGGAGTCTGGGCCGGACCCACTTGAGAGGAAAGGGACTTAGTTGACACCAGAAAAATATAATATAAATATCATTTGTAAGTCATTATTGCAAGGATTTGAAGTTGAGTCCTTATAAAATAAATAATTTATGTAGCTTTGTTAAATGTGGTGATTGTTGGTGGGATTTTAATTTGTCTTTAGCTACATAAATTATTTATTTTTGTACATAGCAACATAGAATTAATGTGTTTAGAATAAAACCTATAACATTTTAAATTGTAAAAAATATGAAATAGACAAACATTTTATTCACTTTATAGAATATTACAAACATTTTTTATTATAAAAAACAGAAAATCATACAAACACCATAAATAAAACAAAACAAACATTTTATTCAATTCATATAAATTTAGAAATTATATGTCATTGACACACGCCGTTTTTGATCGAATATCGTCTTCAATTCCAAGGATTTTGAGTCTCGAGACAACGGATCGGTCTCATCTTTCGATCTAACTGAGAGGATTTCGTTTGCGGCGAGAAATTGTCAGAACACTTTTCTCTAAAAGTTTCGCCGTCGAGAGTGAATCGGGAAAGGAAGAAGATGAAATGAAGACCGAAAGTCAAGTTTGCCCTACACGAGTTCAACCCGTGTGCACAACCTGACAGGTGTCACGCAAGGACCAAAAACAAAAGTTCTTAGTTAAGACCGGTCCTTCATTTTCTCGTCTATTTTCGATTTATTTTTCAGCCCAAAAATCGTAGGACGCGGTCCAAGGACCCGCGGTAATGTTTGGTCTCAGTTGATTGAAAGCCAGTTGGTTTGGTAGTGTACTTTCTGACCCCACATTCACGGGTTCAAAACTCTATATTGACCCAATTTTGATTATTTTTTTTTTTACATTTAAATATAGCTCTATTTGCATTGTGACTCTAGTAAAAAAATTTGCAGGGTCCGACATTGCTAGGAGTCTAGTTTATTTAAATACCTAAAAATTTAAACCAATTACAAAGTAACACTATTTGAAAAGATTTTTAATCTTATAAACAGTGTCTATCTTACTATTTGAAAAGATTTTTAATCTTATAAACAGTGTCTATCTTGCTTCTTGCCTATATATTTTTCTTTTCATTTTCTAGTAGTAAGAGATTCTCTTGGCGATTCTTGATCGATAGTTTCAACGATTATAGTGAAAAATAAATTAATATATTTTGTAGTATACTAACATGCGAGCCGTCTTATTCAAAGTCCCCTAATCCATATATCCAAGAAGAGATGTGAACGCTCTTATTACTCTAAAAGTTATTAGTAAAGGTGTCAAAATTACTTAATTCGCTCAAGTCAACTTAATTTATATGAGATTGGGTCTTTCATAGGTTAGATCAGCTCAGTTCATTTATTATATGAATTTCAATATATAAATTCAAACTCAGATCATTTAGATCATAAATTAAATGAGATAACTCGTGATAAATATAAAAAGTAAAAATTTTAAAAATAATTATAAAATCAATTATTGAATAAAAGGTTTACATACGAAGAAAAAATCATAATATACTCTAAAATTTAAATATAAAAAATCCAAACATTAATATTAAATACTGAATAAAATCAACACATAATAATAATTTAAATCAAAGCTAAATCAGTGATCCAAAAAATTCTACATAAAAATCTTGAAATGATTCATTTTCAAAGTTTTCATCTATTCAAATCATATATATATATATATATGTCGTGAAAGTCTTAAGAATATCTTGTTTTACATTTTGATTCTAAAGATATATGATATGAGGATTGATATCAATATTTTTTTACATATATATATATATATATTAAGAAATTGGTTTTACATTTTAGTCTTAGAAGATAAACATAATTAATATAGAAACTATTTTTCCTACATAAGAAAAATATAAGTCATCCAAATATATATATATATATATATATTAAGTATAAAACGATATATAAAGTTCATGAATTAGCTCAGATTCAATAAAATCATTTATATAACTTGTGATCTAATTAATTTAAGCTCGATCATTTAATTTATTTATCAAATGAACCCAAAAAATAGAACTCATATTCATAAAAAAGTTGAGTTAAATTGAACCAGCTCGTGAATTATAACTTATTTTGACACCCTCATATTAGATATAATATTATATGGGAAATGAGTGGTCTGGAAAATTAGGACAATTTAAAGTCCTTACAACGCAGTTGACTTACCGGAGACTTCTTACCGGAGACTTCTTACCGGAGACTTTTGTGTTTTGTACAAAGCCTTTGTTACAGGAGCCAAAGAAAAAACTCAGAGGTAGAAAGGAGTTTGAACTGATATGGCATCTCAAAGTGTTAACATCTATGAGAGACTCAATATGGTGGCTCAAGATGGGGATATTGAGAGACTCTACGAGTTGATAGCAGAATATCCAAATATTTTGGACCATTTTGATAATGTGTCTTTTTGTGAGACGCCATTACACGTTGCAGCGGAAAAAGGGAAAACTCATTTCGCCATGGAGTTAATGACCCTTAAGCCGTCACTTGCTTTGAAGCTAAACGTCTCAGGTTTCAGCCCGATGCACTTTGCCCTGCAAAACAACCACATCCGAATAGTGAGAGGATTTTTGGCAATTGATAGCAGCTTAGTCAGCATCAAGGGAAGAGGAAGAATTACTCCTTTGCATTATGTGGCTCAGTTAGGTAATGTAGAGTTGTTGAGTGAATTCTTGTTTGCTTGCCCATCTTCAGTAGAAGATCTGACCATTAAGTGCGAGACGGCTGTGCACATTGCTGTGAAGAGCCACCAGTTTATGGCATTTAAGGTTCTTTTAGGATGGGTTCGGAGAGTGAACAGGGAGGAAATCTTGGATTGGAAAGATGAAGACGGTAACACAGTTTTTCATATTGCTGCATCCATGAATCAAACTGAGGTAGATGTCTCTCTGATCCTTTAGTGTCTCCTTTTTGATACATATATGATAGAACCCACTTTAAAACATGCACTTGTTGGTCGTTAGACATGTTCTGCTGCTCTATGAAAATGGTTATGACTGATCTTGCTCTTGTCTCTTATACGCGACTATGGTTAGATAGACCAGAATATTTTAGATGAGTTTTGGTAATTTTCTATTTAATAATTGGTTTTGAAGCTGTTGATTAAAAAATAGTTTTGAAGTTTTCTTTTTAATATTAACTCAGTGTTTTCTTTTTCTGTTAAGTTGTATCCTATATAAGGTTTTCTTATGATTAATGAAAAACCAACTTGTTAGAATTAACTTTTATGTTCAAAGTAAGTAAGCTTTTGGTTCCTATGCAAATTGTATTTTTTCCTAGGCTGGAACTGGCGGTTATCTTCTTGTCCAAGTCTCTTTGGAAGTGTTGTGTCATGGCGAGCTTACAATGTTTTATTAAGTCTCATAGTGTAATCATTGTGAGATTCTAATAGGATATGCGCTTGATTTTCAGGTAATGAAGTTGCTACGTAGTACAGTTAAAGTAAGAGCCAAGAACTTGGATGGTAAGACGGCAATGGACATACTCCAAACTCACAAGTCGCCTATTTTCTCCATAGTAAGTAGGATTTTCCGCAGTGCAAAAGAAAAACTACTTTTGGTCCCTCGATGACTCTTGCGGGATATTTAAGCAGAGAGCCATCGACCACTGAGGAGCTAAACAAGCTCTTAGGACTGAACAGTTTGAGCAAGACCAGACATGGGTCTCAAGAATCAAACGATTTCCGTAATGCAATACTAGTGGTGGCTGTATTGATAGTAACAGCCACATATCAGGCCGGTCTTAGTCCTCCTGGCGGTTATTGGCAAGATGATTACGCACCAGATTCCGATAATGGTCACACAGCTGGGCAGATGACAATGTCTTTCAACCTTGCCTTATTTTTTATATCTGCAACGGTATTGCCTTCTTCTCATCTCTATATGTGATTATGGTCCTAATAATTGGACTTCCCATGTGGATGGTCCTATACGGTTCAATAGGGGCTCTCGGAATGGCTAATTATGCATCCTTCAGCAATACACCATTTACAAAAATATTTGTTATTTATAATTTCTTAACATTTTTTTATATTTAAGGAATAATATATAGATATATATATGTCGTGAAAGTCTTAAGAATATCTTGTTTTACATTTTGATTCTAAAGATATATGATATGAGGATTGATATCAATATTTTTTACATATATATATATATATATTAAGAAATTGGTTTTACATTTTAGTCTTAGAAGATAAACATAATTAATATAGAAACTATTTTTCCTACATAAGAAAAATATAAGTCATCCAAATATATATATATATATATATATTAAGTATAAAAGCGATATATAAAGTTCATGAATTAGCTCAGATTCAATAAAATCATTTATATAACTTGTGATCTAATTAATTTAAGCTCGATCATTTAATTTATTTATCAAATGAACCCAAAAAATAGAACTCATATTCATAAAAAAGTTGAGTTAAATTGAACCAGCTCGTGAATTATAACTTATTTTGACACCCTCATATTAGATATAATATTATATGGGAAATGAGTGGTCTGGAAAATTAGGACAATTTAAAGTCCTTACAACGCAGTTGACTTACCGGAGACTTCTTACCGGAGACTTTTGTGTTTTGTACAAAGCCTTTGTTACAGGAGCCAAAGAAAAAACTCAGAGGTAGAAAGGAGTTTGAACTGATATGGCATCTCAAAGTGTTAACATCTATGAGAGACTCAATATGGTGGCTCAAGATGGGGATATTGAGAGACTCTACGAGTTGATAGCAGAATATCCAAATATTTTGGACCATTTTGATAATGTGTCTTTTTGTGAGACGCCATTACACGTTGCAGCGGAAAAAGGGAAAACTCATTTCGCCATGGAGTTAATGACCCTTAAGCCGTCACTTGCTTTGAAGCTAAACGTCTCAGGTTTCAGCCCGATGCACTTTGCCCTGCAAAACAACCACATCCGAATAGTGAGAGGATTTTTGGCAATTGATAGCAGCTTAGTCAGCATCAAGGGAAGAGGAAGAATTACTCCTTTGCATTATGTGGCTCAGTTAGGTAATGTAGAGTTGTTGAGTGAATTCTTGTTTGCTTGCCCATCTTCAGTAGAAGATCTGACCATTAAGTGCGAGACGGCTGTGCACATTGCTGTGAAGAGCCACCAGTTTATGGCATTTAAGGTTCTTTTAGGATGGGTTCGGAGAGTGAACAGGGAGGAAATCTTGGATTGGAAAGATGAAGACGGTAACACAGTTTTTCATATTGCTGCGTCGATAAATCAAACTGAGGTAGATGTCTCTCTGATCCTTTAGTGTCTCCTTTTTGATACATATATGATAGAACCCACTTTAAAACATGCACTTGTTGGTCGTTAGACATGTTCTGCTGCTCTATGAAAATGGTTATGACTGATCTTGCTCTTGTCTCTGACACGTGACTATGGTTAGATAGACCAGAATATTTTAGATGAGTTTTGGTAATTTTCTATTTAATAATTGGTTTTGAAGCTGTTGATTAAAAAAATAGTTTTGAAGTTTTCTTTTTAATATTAACTCAGTGTTTTCTTTTTCTGTTAAGTTGTATCCTATATAAGGTTTTCTTATGATTAATGAAAAACCAACTTGTTAGAATTAACTTTTATGTTCAAAGTAAGTAAGCTTTTTGGTTCCTATGCAAATTGTATTTTTTTCCTAGGCTGGAACTGGCGGTTATCTTCTTGTCCAAGTCTCTTTGGAAGTGTTGTGTCATGGCGAGCTTACAATGTTTTATTAAGTCTCATAGTGTAATCATTGTGAGATTCTAATAGGATATGCGCTTGATTTTCAGGTAATGAAGTTGCTACGTAGTACAGTTAAAGTAAGAGCCAAGAACTTGGATGGTAAGACGGCAATGGACATACTCCAAACTCACAAGTCGCCTATTTTCTCCATAGTAAGTAGGATTTTCCGCAGTGCAAAAGAAAAACTACTTTTTGGTCCCTCGATGACTCTTGCGGGATATTTAAGCAGAGAGCCATCGACCACTGAGGAGCTAAACAAGCTCTTAGGACTGAACAGTTTGAGCAAGACCAGACATGGGTCTCAAGAATCAAACGATTTCCGTAATGCAATACTAGTGGTGGCTGTATTGATAGTAACAGCCACATATCAGGCCGGTCTTAGTCCTCCTGGCGGTTATTGGCAAGATGATTACGCACCAGATTCCGATAATGGTCACACAGCTGGGCAGATGACAATGTCTTTCAACCTTGCCTTATTTTTTTATATCTGCAACGGTATTGCCTTCTTCTCATCTCTATATGTGATTATGGTCCTAATAATTGGACTTCCCATGTGGATGGTCCTATACGGTTCAATAGGGGCTCTCGGAATGGCTAATTATGCATCCTTCAGCAATACATTTCCAACTTCAAATGGATCATTTCAGGATATTGCAGTGTCCCTCGTGCCCTTCGTATACCCAGTGATTACAGGATTTTTATTATCTCCTCCTTTCTTTGCATTCATTTCCCACAGACGTCGCCAACAACAAGTAGACTTTCCGGCAAGGTACTTCAGCTCAGTTCAGAAGCTATAGTGCTATAGCCTGAAGCGTTCAAATGTGTGTGAACTGTACTATCCGATATCATATTTAAATGTGCATCTCTGGTTTGTTTTCCACCTTATGTAGTATTTGAACTCTTTGTTTGGTTGTATTTTGAATTACGTTTTCCACTCTTGCATGTTCACCCAATTCCACCAAACTGAAGGGGGAACTCTGTTTCAAGAAAAGAAAAGGTTGGTGCAAGCAAACATGGTCAAATGATTCAAATCTATCCTACGGCCAAACAAAACAAAACTATATTACCAAATTATCAAAATGTCAACATTTAAAACCCAAGTGTTACATCACTCGTTTTTCACCAGGCCAATATTAAGGTAACATATCCAAAAAGCTCATGTAAAACTTACCGTCAAATAACCTATATCAGCTACGGTGGATGCATCGGCACAGAACCCGTTCCTTGGCATTTCCTTTGATTAGTTCAGATGATACAGAAATTTCACCTAATAATATATATGAAACGGATCAAAGAGTCAATATAAAAAAGCAAAAGACACCTTAGTAACCTTAGCAGCCATCATCTTGTTTACCGTTTCTATGGCATCCTCAACTCTTTCAGCCTTAATATATGCACGAATCAATGATTTGTACGTTGCAGCATCTGGTTTTGTACCTTTTTTCAACAATTCATCCAGCACACTCTCAGCCTCGGACAACCTCCCACATGCAAGTAGTTTAACTTTGCCTTAGTCTTGGCCAAGATGTTGACTTCGTCGCTTAACTGCCCCACCTCGAGACACCAGTGGTAATTGTTAAGCATATATAGTTTTCTTGCAGTACACTTTCAGATAAGGATTGCCCACATGTCCGTTTGCTGTGAAGCAAGAGGTCCTGTATAGCGTATGGAACACGTCTTGAAGTTGTCCGGAGCTGATACGCCCTTGTTCCAAGAAGCCACGAATGAGATTCATGTACATGGCTGGCTGTTGGAAATTATGTAACTCAGCCTTTCCTCTCAACAAAAGTTCTAGAGCCTGGTCCATCATTCCGAGTAGAGGCGGTTGTAGAGTCGAAGAGGCTAAAGCGTCGGCAGCTTGACATGGCTGGAAGACATTAGTAAACCTAACCTACCTTTGAGTATTATATTATTAAGAGTAATTCGCACAATACTTTTGTACTAGGATTACGAAACCCTTAAAACTAAACCCGTTCGATTGGAAGGCTTCCAAAACCGGGTCTATACCACAGTGACGTCGTTATGTAAGTTTTGACTGTAAAAGTCCTTTATCAGTTGACCACTCTGGTGCAGTAAATCCAGAATCATTCTTTTTTACATAACGGAAGATACGAATGCGTGTGTGTCACTGTTTTTTTTTTTGTTTTTCAACATTATTGGCTGTGTCACTGTTGTTGATACAACGAAAGAACCAAACAAATCTATATTCCAAACACATAATACCAAACCTCTATTTGACCCAGTCAATATAATGTTAAAAACCTATGAAAATGAGAATAATGTTAGGATAGCCTCGAGTAATTACCAAGGTTTCTTAGATCATCTATAATCTGAGGCAGAGCATGATTACGTGCTACTTGGTTTAACGTTACTTGCTTGGTATCCACTTTGAAAAACAAGTATTTGATGTTTTTAAGTCAAGTTGAAAAGTCAACAAATTTAAGTTAAAAAACAAATATCAAATATCATTATACTTTTACTATTTATTTCGCTATTTGATCTGTTACTTATTATTCATTACTCGTTAAGATACTTGTTACTCGTCAAGATACTTGTTACCTACTAAAAAATACATATATTAGTTTTTTTTAACTAATATACATGTACTCATTAAAATTTTTGTTACTCATTAAAAAAATTGTTACACATATTATAATTTCAAATAACTATAAGTAATTGACCATTATATAAAAATACTTGATTTTTGCAAGTATCGAGTAAAAAAAATAATTTGCAAATAGAAATTTTCTTTGGATTTGTTTGCAACGTTTATTTTGTTTGGATTTTTGAAACTAATTTTTTAAAATTCTAAAATTATTTTTGAAACTAATTTTAAAATTTAAAAGCCCTTTCTCAAAAAAAAAAACTAATTTTAAAATTTTAAGTATTTCTTTTAAATAAGCCCACCCCACCCCACTCCAAACTCCCCTCCCCCACAACCACAACCCTCAATTTTAAATCCTAAATCTAAATTAGTAAATACTAAAAATATATATTTATGATAAAAATTAGGATCATATTAAAAAATTCTTTTATTTTTTTATATATTTATTTATTTATTTATATTAATTAAATAATTAAAAATAAATTGATACGTCATATTTTCGATTTAATAAACAATTAAATCAAGTTGAATATTTTTGTGATAAAAAAATCAACTTAATAATTTAATATAACAATTAAATAATTTCGACGTTTAGAGTATATTTAAATGCTATTTTGAAAGTTTCTATGTAATTTTTCCCTGCTTAAATGAATATCTCAAATTTTATTAAGAAATTATTTCTTATTAACAGCCTCTCTCTTGCTTCTTCCTTCTATATTTTTCATTTTTAGGTACTAAAAGATTCTCTTGGCGATTCTTGATCGATAGTTTCAACGATTATAATGGCAAGTAAATTAATATTTTTACATTATGCTAACATGTGAGCGCTCTTATTCAAAGTTCCCTAATCCATATATCCAGAAAGAGATGCGAGCGCTCTTATTAGGTAGATATAATATGGGAAATGAGTGGCCTGGAAAATTAGGAAAATTCAAGGTCCTTATAACACGCCTAGACTTACCGGAGACTTTGTGGTTTGTACTTAAGCCTTTGTTGCAGAAGCCAAAGAAAAATCTCCAGAAGCAGAAAGGAGTTTGAACAGAATAACTGATATGGCGTCTCAAAGTGTAAACATCTATGAGAGACTCAATATGGTGGCTCAAGATGGAGATATTGAGAGACTCTACGAGCTGGTAGCAGAATATCCAAATATTTTGGAACATTTTGATCATGTGTCTTTTTGTGAGACGCCATTACACATTGCAGCTGAAAAAGGGAAAACTCATTTCGCCATGGAGTTAATGACCCTTAAACCGTTACTTGCTTTGAAGCTAAACTTCTCAGGTTTCAGCCCGATGCACTTAGCCCTTCAAAACAACCATATCCGAATCGTGAGAGGATTTTTGGCAATTGACAGCAGCTTAGTCAGCATCAAGGGAAGAGGAAGAATTACTCCTTTGCATTATGTGGCTCAGTTAGGTAATGTAGAGTTGTTGAGTGAATTCTTGTTTGCTTGCCCATCTTCTGTAGAAGATCTGACCATTAAGTGCGAGACAGCTGTGCACATTGCTGTGAAGAGCCACCAGTTTATGGCATTTAAGGTTCTTTTAGGATGGGCTCGGAGAGTGAACAAGGAGGAAATTTTGGATTGGAAAGATGAAGATGGTAACACAGTCTTTCATATTGCTGCATCCATGAATCAAACTGAGGTAGGTGTCTTTCTGATCATTTAGTGTCTCCTTTTTGATACAAATATGATAGAACCTAACATGCACTTGTTGGTCGTTAGACATGTTCTGCTGCTCTATGAAAATGGTTATGATCTTGCTCTTGTCTCTGATACACGACTATAACTTAGATAGATCAAAATATTTTACATTAAGAGTTTGGGTAGGTTTTGAAGTTGTTGACATAAAAAAAAAGAAAAAAAAAAAGAAGTTGTTGACATAAAGTTTGGTTTTGAAGTTTTCTTTTTCTATATAATTAAGTGTAAGTGTTTTCTTTTTCTATTAAGTTGTATCCTAAATAATTTTTTCTTATGATTAATAAGACACCAACTTCCAAGAATTAACTTAATCTCAAAGAGGTTATATGTTAAAAGTAAGTAAGCTTTTTGGTTCCTGTGCAAACTGTATTTTTCTAGGCTGGAACTGGTGGTTATCTTCTTGTCCAAGTCTCTTTGGAAGTGTTGTGTCACTTGCGAGCTTACAATATTTGATCAAGTCTCATATTGTAATCAATGTGAGATTCTAATAGGATATGCGCTTGGTTTTCAGGTAATGGATTTGCTAAGTATGGTTAATGTAAAAGCCAAGAATTTGGATGGTGAGACGGCAATGGACATACTCCAAACTCACAAGTCTCCTATTTTCCCCAAAGTAAGTAGGCTTTTCCGCAGTGCTAAAGAAAGACTATTTT
Organism: Brassica carinata; assembly: GCA_016771965.1. NCBI lineage: Eukaryota > Viridiplantae > Streptophyta > Magnoliopsida > Brassicales > Brassicaceae > Brassica > Brassica carinata. The sequence goes on from JAAMPC010000153.1 coordinate 53,592, forward strand.
TGGTCCCTCGATGACTCTTGCGGGATATTTAAGCAGAGAACCATCGACCATTGAGGAAAAACAAGCTCTTAGGGGTGAACAATCTGAGCAAGACCAGACACGGGTCTCAGGAATCAAGCGATTTCCGTAATGCGATACTAGTGGTGGCTGTATTGATAGTAACAGCCACTTACCAGGCTGGTCTTAGTCCTCCTGGCGGTTATTGGGAAGAAAACTCTCCAGATTCCGATAATGATGGTCACACAGCTGGGCAGATGACAATGTCTTTCAACCTTGCCTTATTTTTTATATCTTAAACGGAACTGCCTTCTTCTCATCTCTGTATGTGATTATGGTCCTCATAATTGGACTTCCCATGTGGATGGTCCTATATGGTTCAACAGCTGCTCTCGGAATGGCTAATTATGCATCGTACAGATATACATTCCCGCATTTAGATGGGTCGTTCGGGAATATCGCATTAGCCCTCGTGTGGTTCGCATACCCAGTGATTACAGGAACTTTGTTATTACGTTATTTCATGGCATTCATTTCCAACAAACGTCGCAGGCAAGGAGTGGACTTTCCGGCAAGGTACTTCAGCTCAGTTCAGGAGCTATAGTGCTAAGCCCTGAAGGGCTCAAATGTGTGTGAACTGTATTATCCGGAATCAGATTTCAGTATTTGAACTCTGTATTTGGTTGTCCTCTGAATTACGTGTTCCATGTTCAATCATGTAATGTCTGTTGGGCCTGATCAGGGTTTGACCCACTATAACATTTTCCTAAGACACCAGTTTTATAGGCCCTCAAAGTAAAACAAAAATTCAAGTACATGTACATAAAATAAACAGTTTTCTTTGTTCAAAAAAAAAAAACAGTTTTCTAAATGAAATTATGAGGGTTCGAGAATACTTTTGTTGAGCATTTTAATATTTAAAACTAAGAAAATAATATATCTTTGGAATATAATATAGGATAAATCTTTCAAAAGATTCTATTTTTACCAAAAAGCACATAAATTAAAAAGCTATGAAAAGAGATTTCATTAAAAAGGTTAAAAAAAAAATTATACTCTACCTCTATAGATATATAAAAATAAATAAATATCTAAATAAAAGAGTTATTTTTGAGAGAAAACCGTTTTTCAATTCGAAATTTTCATCCGAAATTTGTTTTCTCAATTTTTTTTTCTAAAAACTTTAATTTTATTTTAATATCTTAAATTATTTTTAAAATTATTATTTTAAATTTTAAATCTCAGTTTCTTCCTCCATGGTGAGAGCCGTGGTCTTTGTTTCAGAATTATAGTTAAAAACCCGAGACTGCATCACTATTTCAAGCCATATGGCTTGATCTTCTTCTTTGCTTCCAGCTGTATACTTCTGTTTTGGTAAAGTGCTTGTTGTTTGTTGTCCCAATTCAACTTAGAGTATTCCATTTGCTCGCATGTATAGACTAAAGGACGTGATAATAATGCCTATCCTCCTGTTCAGTCTCCTCCTCTGTAACTAGACGCATCTACCGGTGGTGTAGGTGTGCAAGCCTGCCTCAAGACTCCAAAAGAACCAAACTCTAATATGTTGTATGAGACTTCCGTAGAACTTGGTCTTAACGTAGATGTAATGGTCGGAGGGGTATATGATGAATTACTGTTGTATCTGTTCTTTCATAAAGATAGTCGGGCAAAATGCAAACGACACAAAGCATATAATATACTTTCCAGTCACTGAAGAAACTAGTGTATATTATACAAGAAATTATGAATCAGATATACATGAATATTGCTTGTTTTTTTCAAATATACATGAATATTGGTTATCAAAATTGTGTGTTTAATAAGTATCCCTTATATATTATTTTAGGAGCATTAGAAATAAATAACCTTTAGTTAATTGTGTGATTCTGATAGTCTTGATTTCACTGTGTCATCACATCTTTCCTCACAACATATTTTCAAATACCCTTAGTTAACTAGAATAATTACAGTACATGCCATTGATCATTAAATTATAACTTAACTAATATACTCTAATTTTTTTTCTAATTGACTAACCTAAGATATAATGCGTACGATTAATGTTTTCCATTATTATTTACCATGTACTACTACACGAGTTATTAATCAAATGCATTCGATATACTCATCCAAAAATCGCAGAGATTTTAATCGTATATCATATGTTTCATAATTATTTAAAATACTATGGTATCTATCCTACACTTTGTTTCATACGGACGAATTATCTTAACATTTTGTTTCACCCGTATCTAGCATCATTATTTTTTCATGTAATATTTTTTTTCATGTGATATTTTTGTGTATTGGTAAATTACATGTAGTATTCCAAATTATCGTCTATACATATATCATTTAGTTGATGATGATTTGAATATATATTTAGAACTTGAATAAGCATATATAATTGGTTTAATCTCTTAAATGATTGTACGATACTAAATTTAGTCTTTGCAATCCCTTAATTTAAGCCCAAGACTTTTTTTTAACTAAGCAATCAACATAAATGACAGACAAATGATTTTGACCATATAAATTATTGGATTCCTTAATATTGTCAAATCTCATAGTTAATATTGTTTCATAGAGTCAAATCTCATATTTAGCATTGTTTCCTATTTGTTGATTTCTTAGTTATAAAACTTTTCAAAAAATTTAAATTATAAACTAAAAGTGGAGATTATTAGGTTTATAATTTTAGGGATAGAATATTCGTTTTCTTTCAAATCGACGTGGAACTAACCCTATCAGTTATCACTATATATACATGACTTGAACCCTATCAGTAATATTTTATTTTCCATCTCCAACTATACTTCTAAATTCATACAACAATATTATATAGTATTTAATTGTAAATAACAATATCAATTATATTATTACATTTTATTTTTAAATTGTTTGTTAAATTTATAGAATTTCATTCTTTACAAAGTATTAGTTACAATTTATTTATTTTTTAATATTGAAAATTTGTATATCAATCTATATATTATCATAAAAATTTATATAATGCAAGTAAATATAATAAATATATATAATCTTATTATATATGACAAAAGTTATATAATTCAAGTAAATAAATAGGGAATCAACCTTAGTATTTAAATAAATGTGGGATTTTATGGTGTCTTTTAATATCAAATCCAATAATAGTCTTTTCCTACATTTATTTAATTTGTTTTCCTAAATTTACGTTTGACCTTAATTTATGCAATAGCCAAAAATAAGAAACGGATATACGCAATCCTCAAAACGCATTCTGGTTTCGGTTAATATAGAAAAGTTACTACTAAATTTTGGGCTGGACAATATAAACTGTTCATATTCATGTTCTTTTCAAAAACTTTGATACATAACATTTATTTTGCTTAAAATATTATTGTTTTTGCTTTATACGTCATAATTTTTTGGGACTTGAAAATATAAACGTTTTTATATAATATATGTCATATAAAGCATATGTCACTTGGGATTATAAGATTTATTTAAACATTTAATATGGCGGTAAGAATATATTGTTAAACGAAATCAGGATTGATTGTTCAATACATTCAAAAAGGAAGTCCATATTAATTGTCAGTCAATCCCTTAACTTAAGCACCAAAACTTTTGTAATCGAGAAATCATCATAAATGGTGATAGATGAATTATTTGTCAATTTCTACAATTCGATCCAGTTAAGTTTATGGTCAAATATCATGATTAATGTTCTTTCCTGTTTTTTGTTTCCTTGCATATAATATTTTCCAAAATTTTAAATTGAAAACGAACAATCAGAGATTTTAATGATTGAAATGTGGCTATGGAATATTCATTTCACTCAAATCTCGTGGCCCTAACCCTATACTTATGATTATATATATCATACTAAGCGAAGAGATACGATATCGTAACCTACACGTTTCAAAACTAACAAAGAAAATGAGCGGCATGAATTTCATCTATCACTTGAAGTAAAAAAAGTATATATAGAAGACTAAAGTGAAAGTCATAAGACTTTGAAAGCAGTTTTTGGCTGTTGGTGGAGAGACCATTGAAATGGTTTCCGTAGATGCAAAAGTGAGTTGTTCTTATTCTATGTATCGCTTAAACAGTAAATATATTATGTTTTTCATATCTGATACTTTCGTTTGTTTTGCTTTTAGGGGAGATAAAATCTATGCTTCGACAAAAAAAAACTGGTTTCATAGTTTAATCTTTTAGTGAGACAAGAATCTTCTAAGCTTCTGATTAACTTCTTCTTGATATCCTCTTGCGGTTTGTACCAGACAACCAACCATCATTATAAGATTGACTTCCTCTTTTTAGTATCTATTAACTAAAATTTATAAATTTTTTTAGTTTACTCATCCTGCGCAAGGCGCAGGTTACCACCTAGTGTATATTATTTTGACAAAAAAAAGTAAAAATAAAATAAGTATGTATATTACAATGAGCCTAATATACACTCTTATTGATTCTGAATGGTTATATCATGTTTGATACGGGTAAGTGGTAACCTTTAGAGTTGTCTACCCACACATTATACTTGTTTGTAAATATAAAATTATACCTTAATGTAGATAATAATAAAATGTTCAGAAACAGACATAAAATAAAGTCGGTGGAAACTGAAATTAAATAGCTAATACGCTGGTAATAAAACAAGCTCCAGCTGCTCTCTCTTCAACCCATCCATAGCTTCAGAGATTTATCTTTACCACCGGAGACTACTTTCTCACCATCTGGACTCCAGTCCACTGCATAAACCTATCGACACATACGAAGAAACACTTTAAGGCGCTGTTGACATTTTGCAAGCAGTAAAAGTTAACTTTAAAAGTGTAAATAAATACCTCATCGGCATGACCAGGAAGATCTTTCTTTAACTCTCTCAGTCCAATATCCCATATCTGTGCGGTGCAAATGAAGTTTAGAATCGAGGAGTAGCTCCAGGTTTGTGAATGATTAATTAGAACAAACAAAGATTTACCTTAAGAGTAGAGTCTTTGCTACCACTTAAGAGCATCCTACTGTCGGGGGACCAACTGCAGTGGCAAAGCTAATTAATAATCTTTAGCGAGAGGAACAAATGCTCAAGAAAAAAAGAAAAAAAATACCCAACCTGATTTGATAAACAGGTCCAAAATGGTCTCGAAAAGTTGTAATAAACTCCCTAGTGATACCATCCCATATCTTGACAGATTTATCAAATGACGCACTTGCGATCCACTGACCATTAGGTGAGAAGCACACATGATTTACAAGCTGCTGATGACCGGACAAACGCTTTTTTGGCTGGTCGCTAACAGACTGATCCCAAAGAATCATGGTGAAGTCATCAGAACCTGAAACCAATCTTTCGCCATACTTCCCTTTCGCTTGGTCGTATCTTTTGAGCGCAGCCTTTCTAACTTCATCAGGCGAGGAGGAATATTGTTTTCCAGTGTGGTCAAAGGCTCCTGTCCGGAGAACATAATCTGTGCTCAATGCAAGGGAGTTCACCCAATGACCATGCTTCTTCAATTGCTTTTTCAAACATGGAAGGCCATCGGGAGTAATTTGCCACATCTTTATCGTACAGTCTTGAGAACCCGTATATATGATACCATCTCCACCCCATTTGACGCAAGTCACGCCACGTGTATGTCCACTGAGACAAGTTACAGATTTTTTGAGCGTGATGTCCCATATCCTTGCATCCTCATCTTTGCTAGAAGTTACAAACCGACGGCACGGGTAGTTAAGGTGAACAGGTTCCCACGAGATGCTAGTAATCCATTTCCTGTGGCCTCTAAGAGGACTGCCATCTAGCTTTCAGGTTTTCGGTATCCAGCAACAGATATTACCAGCTAGATCACCACTAACAAGGTGGTTACCATCTGGAGACCATGCAACTGACATAACCCAGTTTGTGTGCCCTGAAAGTAAGAGGATACATATTAGTAAACAGGAGGCATCGAGAATTAAAAAAAAAAGAAGAAGATGCTTTTGTAGAACCTGTGCATGTAAACATTGGAGTTTGAGTGTAGAGATCCCACAGCCGGACAGTAGTATCACCCGAGCCACTTGCTAACTGTGTACCGTCAGGACTGAAAGAAACACACAAGACAGAGTCCCTGTGACCTAATATTGAAGACAAGACAAAACCAAGTCAGCCAAAAAAAAAAAAAAAGTAGCTGAACTAAAGTAGAGGAACTTTAGACATACCATCAATGCTAGCAGAAATACGGCTAACTGGGCGAGTTCGGAAAACAGCTTGTTGTCGATACACTATCGTCAAAATCTCCTCCATGGACACTGAATTCACACAATTTGCCAGACGCATTATTATTATTATTATTTATTATATTGCAAGCACCCAAAAAAAATACAACCAACAGATATGTTACCACTTCTGTTCTCTAAGTTCGTTCCTAAGGGCACACGAAGTTCCTCCCTGATACATAGAAAGAGTAGGGCAACTTCTCCACCTGGAAAATATAAACAATACCCAAATTCCATGAAACATGAGCACTATTTTAAAAGTTGAAAGAATACCCAAAAAAAAAAAAAAAAAAATCTTACATTGTTGAGAAATCTATTAGCTAGCTCGGTAAGCTGCACATGCCCTGCTTGCTGAGGGATATACATAGGGTCACCTAAAGGAATTCCTTCGGCGTCTACTAACCGACACAACACGGTCGTCCCCATCTCCATGGTAACTTCGGAGGAAAGAACGAAATGACTTACCCTAAAACCCTATCTCCCTTGGTTCTATCCGTCGTCATTCATGTGATCAATTTATACGTGGTGATGAATAAAATAGAATTGGGCATCGAGCACAATATGGGCTATTATGGCCCATTTTACAATGTTATAAATTGATTTACCTAGGAAATTTCCTTTATTTCTATACTATTCTGTTAGCATCATTCCTATTTTTTTTCCTTTGATGAAAAACTTAATTTTATCTAAGCCCATATATTTCTAAAAGAATTTTAAAACATTTTTTGGATTTTGGATCTATAACTACAAAAATAACTGATCAAACGTTATTATATTATTCTTTATATAATTTCAAGAATAATTTATATTATTTGGCAAGTGATATAAATTGGTTCTAGATTTATTTATTTTATTTTAAATCTAAACTAAAATAAATATAATTAAAATTATCGACCAAGATAATTATAACAATTTTCTTAAGACTTCAAAATGATCGACATGTAAGCAAAATATCACTTAAGTGACTTCTCACTTAATATATATGAGAATTTTATTTTTATGAATTTTTATATAACTCATATAAATAATTTAAAATTAAAATAAAAAATATTTTTATGATAGATAATTTTATAAATGTTTTATTTTTTTTATAAATTCCTTATAAGACATATATAGACATTATAAGACATTAATGATTATTATAATTCTTTATATATGAATATAATATTTTATACAAGAATATGAAATCATTATATCGATTTCTATAAAATGTGTGTGCACTAATTATTGTATGTAGTATATAAATATAAAAATAATTAATCAGACATTATTACACTTTCTATAATTTTGACAATTATTTATCATAAATTATTATTTGTAATCTCAATTAGACTATTTGGTAAGTGATATTAATTAGTTATATACTTACCTTTTATTTTAGATCTGATTAAAATAATTAAAAATTGAATATCCATCAACCAATCAAATTATAACAATTTTTTTAAAAATTTTCTCTATGATTGACATCTAAACAAAATTCACTTAAGTGACTTCTCATTTAATATATAGGAGAATGTTTTTTTTTGCATGACAGCCATTATGCACTAAAATGCATCAATATTCACCGGCCATAAGTCATGCTCTTGGTGGGTGTTTGACTCATATAACTTACCATGTTCATCTACTTCATATAAAATTAAGGAAGTGATATTGGATTCAAGAATTTAATTGATTTTGAAAGAATTCAATTGAAAACATAAATAAAAGATTTTGAAGTATTTTAAATGATTTAATGAGGATTTTAATGCATTAGTCTAATTCTTTCATTTTAGATTGTAGAGGAATACAATTAAATTTGATAGAAACCAATTCCTTTAAATTTCATGAACTTTTTGAATTATAAAAAAGCACAAAGAAGAACAAATAACCTTTACTGATAAAAATAATAAAACTATAATCATTTTCATACCTATAGATAGAGATTTTCATTTAAAAGTGAAAGAAAAACTCTACTAACAAAAAATAATAAAAAGTCAATTACTTTTATATCACTATACAAAGATGTAAATAGACTATATCGGAATATAAAAAGTTTATTCCTCCATTGTAATATGGATTACAAGAAATGATATATTTTTCATTTCGTCAAAATGATAATATATTTGTTTAACTGCTAACAAACATTACATTTCCAAATCCATTGTATCAATAACTACATCATATCTAATAAATAAATGATATAAAGAATTCTCTTCAAATCCTAGTTTGAATTTTAAGAATTGGTTTTCACATTTTATAATAAATTTTCAATTTTTTCAAATATAACTACCATGAAATCCACCAAAGTTGAATAACACAAATATTTAATTATTGTTTTGAAGACAACGTAAATATTTAATAAAACTAGAAAATTAGTGAATTGAATAACAATAGAATTAAACTGACATGAAAATCTCAGATATAGATAAAGCTGAGATAACACAACAAGACAATGTATAATGAAGTGAAAGAAGATTATACATATATGGTCTATGACAAGGTTCAAGTAGAAGTACAACTGGACGAACAAGTTACAGATTTTTGAGCGTGATGTCCCATATCCTTGCATCCTCATCTTTGCTAGAAGTTACAAACCGACGGCACGGGTAGTTAAGGTGAACAGGTTCCCACGAGATGCTAGTAATCCATTTCCTGTGGCCTCTAAGAGGACTGCCATCTAGCTTTCAGGTTTTCGGTATCCAGCAACAGATATTACCAGCTAGATCACCACTAACAAGGTGGTTACCATCTGGAGACCATGCAACTGACATAACCCAGTTTGTGTGCCCTGAAAGTAAGAGGATACATATTAGTAAACAGGAGGCATCGAGAATTAAAAAAAAAAGAAGAAGATGCTTTTGTAGAACCTGTGCATGTAAACATTGGAGTTTGAGTGTAGAGATCCCACAGCCGGACAGTAGTATCACCCGAGCCACTTGCTAACTGTGTACCGTCAGGACTGAAAGAAACACACAAGACAGAGTCCCTGTGACCTAATATTGAAGACAAGACAAAACCAAGTCAGCCAAAAAAAAAAAAAAAGTAGCTGAACTAAAGTAGAGGAACTTTAGACATACCATCAATGCTAGCAGAAATACGGCTAACTGGGCGAGTTCGGAAAACAGCTTGTTGTCGATACACTATCGTCAAAATCTCCTCCATGGACACTGAATTCACACAATTTGCCAGACGCATTATTATTATTATTATTTATTATATTGCAAGCACCCAAAAAAAAAAAATACAACCAACAGATATGTTACCACTTCTGTTCTCTAAGTTCGTTCCTAAGGGCACACGAAGTTCCTCCCCTGATACATAGAAAGAGTAGGGCAACTTCTCCACCTGGAAAATATAAACAATACCCAAATTCCATGAAACATGAGCACTATTTTAAAAGTTGAAAGAATACCCAAAAAAAAAAAAAATCTTACATTGTTGAGAAATCTATTAGCTAGCTCGGTAAGCTGCACATGCCCTGCTTGCTGAGGGATATACATAGGGTCACCTAAAGGAATTCCTTCGGCGTCTACTAACCGACACAACACGGTCGTCCCCATCTCCATGGTAACTTCGGAGGAAAGAACGAAATGACTTACCCTAAAACCCTATCTCCCTTGGTTCTATCCGTCGTCATTCATGTGATCAATTTATACGTGGTGATGAATAAAATAGAATTGGGCATCGAGCACAATATGGGCTATTATGGCCCATTTTACAATGTTATAAATTGATTTACCTAGGAAATTTCCTTTATTTCTATACTATTCTGTTAGCATCATTCCTATTTTTTTTTCCTTTGATGAAAAACTTAATTTTATCTAAGCCCATATATTTCTAAAAGAATTTTAAAACATTTTTTTTGGATTTTGGATCTATAACTACAAAAACAGTTCAAACAAATCATAGGTTTGAATCATATAATCAAGAATATTTATTAATTAAATATATCCAAATTTGAAAATTTATTAATTAAATATGTCCAAATTTGAAAGAAAAAATGTATTATACACAAATAAATACAATCTTAAAAATGTAATGCATAAAGCTCCCAAGGGCCAAGGGAGAGGAACTTTCTCTTCCCCTTCATTTACTGTCGTGGTTCCGTAGTAAAACCAACTTCATTGTGCTAAATAGATTTAGGATTACATAACACACACGAAGAAGGAGAAATGGGCCCATTGGCCATTTGTTCATTAATCTACCCATGAAGGTTAAAGTGGGCCTCCCGCTCATAAGATGATTGCCACCCGCTCTCAAGTCGTTTTTAGTCTTGGTTAGCTCTCAGGGGAAATAACCGGCAAATTCCCAAAAGCTAACCGAAAAGATGCAGACATCATTCTCGCTGATCCAAACGGTGGCAATCTCCGGCGTATTCTCCGCCGTCTCTTGCTGGTGAGTAACTGCATTCATCTCTAGATCTCCTCTTTCCATTTCGTCTATTTAGATTCATACTGTATGTTTCCGCTCCCCCTATAGGTATGGATTCATGTTCGGTAGAGAATCCGCGAGAAAAGAGCTCGGCGGCTTGATCGAAGAACTCCGTCGCGGAGGTTCCGATTCTCCTTCTCCTCCCGATTCGTGAGTTAACTACTCCAATTCCCCAGACGCTTTGATTCGAAGAAAGAATCTCTTAGTTTTAATTTCGATTGTTCCAGAATGTTGATGATAGTTTCTTGCACTCTGTTCTGAGAAATTACTGTATAAACTATATGTTAGTCATTGTCTACACAAGAAATGCATATTGATCAAAGATTTGGATACGAAAAATGCATATTATTTGAGATGAGACTTCGAAGATGAAAAGTTCATAGCATACACAGTCATATAAGTGTACATCATCGATCCAGAATTGTGCAAACATTCTAAAGCTTTTAACACTAATAACTCTGGTTTGTTCTCTCTGTCATCTCTATTGTTTATTATTATATACCACACTATATGTACCCTATGCGGAGTTGGAAATTTACACTAGAGCAGCTTCCTCAACCGTCTTAGCGATCTTGCTTCCCACAAACCCACCAACATAAAGGTCACTCCCTGTTGTGTCTTCTTCAGAGAGTCTCCTCCCATGACCACCTTCCTTCATGTTCTTCACAAACTCCACCAGCTGCTGCCAGTTCTGACCCTCGAACAGCCTCTTGTTCATCCTCAGGTACGTGAACGCGGTCAACCCGTTCCCAGAATCCGACCTGTTCGTCGCAACCACTTGCCCGAACGCGCTGGAGTCGTATCTCTCCAGTGCGTTCTCTCCCGCTAGCTCGGTTCCAGCCTGCCTCGTCGCGTTCTGCACTTGCTTGACTAGGCCTTCCGGGGAGCAGTTTGCGTGCTCGGGCTGTTCGCCGTCTTTCATCTCCATGCAGGTGAAGTTCAGCACGACGCCGTGTTTGTTGAACATCTTGGCTATGGGTAGATACCCGTCGTGGTTTCTTGTGTTGTAGTAACCGGCGGTTAGCTCAGCGGCGTGTGACCTGGTGTTGTAGTGCCAGTGGATTCCTGCTACTTTTCCTGATAGCTTAGCTCCGGAGCCTTGGAAGATTGCTTTCGCTGAAGACAGGAGCTTGTCTCCGTGTTCGAGTAGCTTCCCTGAGTACCACTCCATGAAGAACTTTCCATACTCGCTGTTCCATGTTCCGTCTCTCCTGAAAAACTCAGTGTCTTCTGGGAGGTTCTTGTACTCTCCGGCGTCATGAGGTCCACTTGTTCCCCAGTTCGTTTTCCCTACTGATTCAGCATACGCTTGAAGCGAGGATTTCATATACTGCAAACCAAGAGGGTTATAGTTTCTTAGAACAAGTGTTTTTGACTGTTTAAGTGAGCATAACTATATACTATCCCCTGACAAATGTTCTTATGAGTTGAAGGCTTAGGTTACCTTGTCATAGCACTGGAACTCTCCAATTCCTGGGAACCTCCATGTCCCATTGCTCTCAGGGTATGATGGGTATCTCAATTCTCCACAAGGTCCCATTCCCACTTGAATTTCCTGCAATACATGATACAGTTTGATTAGGACACTGTATCAGCTCATGTCTCTCATATGATGTTTTGCTTAAAAGAGTCTGCTTACCGCAATAACTCCGCCAATGTAATTATCGAATCTCTCACGGAAGCTCCTCATGAAATCTGAGTAGACCTGGATAGGTGTTCTTCCTCTTAGGACAGGGACAGAGTCACATCCCAAGGAGATATACTCAGGGTTCCTTCTTCCAGATTTGTCTGTGTAGACAAGATCAGGGTTCTTGCTGATCTCTTCAAGCACCCATGGAGGCAAGGGAATACTAGATTTTAAATAGAAAAGTCATTAGCTAAGCTAGAACTGAGAAACAGAGATCTTCTTATTCAAAAGGTAAAACTATAGTTTGGTTTCATTACCTGCAAGAGTCTCCAACATTTCCTCCGCATTGATGGAAAGACATAACAACCTGGAGTTTGAGACCGTGCTTTTGAACCATCTGTATAAGCTCAGCATAGCCTTCCCAGTTATACTTCATAGGTCCATCTTTCTCAACCAGTCCCCACCAAGCATCAACCATTACACCTTCCACGCCTGCTCCTTTTAGAGCCATCAAACTAGCGTTCATGGCTCTTGGTTTGTTCAAATGCCCTGACATTGTTACCGTGTCCAGTGGCAACATGACGAAAACCGGTACGCTGGAGTCGCTCTTGGGGTGTGGGTATGAGAGAACGTGGAGCTTCTCCCACCTCTCAGTGGTTTCACTTTCTGGCTTGTAGGTCTTCTCATGAGTGAACTTCATTTCCTTGACAGAGCTCTTTGCTTGGAACTGATAAGTTGGTGGCTTTGTCTTGGCAAAGGACATGTTTGAGGAACTTTCTTGGTTTCTTGAGCTTTTGGCATCTTTACGTTTGATTAGAGAACTCGAGGAATTCAGTGTTAGTTCCATAGTTTTCTTACTCTCTCTTTGATAGAAAGTGAGGAGAGAGAATAGAAATGTTGGTGTTTGAGAGAAGATATGTTTGTGTGTTTGAGAGAAGATATGTTTGTGTGTTTGTATTTATAAAGAAAACTGATTGGCTGTGATTTACGGACAAATTATGGTAAAAGTGGAGAGAAAATATCATAAAGGTTGCTTAATTCTGTTTCTTTTTCACATGGTTCATGCACCAATCAAAGTGAAAAAGTGTAATTACAAACACAGATATATTCATTTAGTGTAACTTTTCCATTTCTTCTGTGTATTCAGGTGTAGGTCATTTTTGTTTTTTTTTTTTTTGTTGTTGGTAAATTATTCCTGTACTCACTCCTGCAGTTTTTACTTAACAGAGAGTCCTTACAATTATAATCTTGCTTTTTCTTTTTTAATATAAATAAGCTGATAATTTTTGTCTACTCAGCCTTAGCTTTGAAACACATGGTTCGTGTGGCTTAAAATTTTTATGGTCTCTTGATTTTGGTTATGAAAAGAAGATAATCGAAATTTTTTATTTCATTATATGAACTATCTTGTGGTAGCTGTTAACTCTGCTTTTTCTTCTTCTTGGACTTTCCTGCCTGTAAGATTTGTATTTTCCAACTAAGCACCAGTTCATTGACCCCATAAACTTTTGTAACAGAATCTAATATGTTCATTGATATTTCTTATCATAGCCAATATATTGTTATATACCAAAACAACATGACTTTGGTGTAATATGCCCTTGTTGAGTTAATGCAATTTTACACATGTATGTAATACTTGTGCCTTTGATCTTTATAAGCCATGTGAGCTTCAAGTGCTCTGTTATAAATGACTTGTAAGAGTCCATACCGACTACAAATATTTTTATTTGGGAATCTTTCTCTCTTTCTTTTTCTCTCTGACTCACTGACAGTGAAAGTTTGGTCTGTATTCAGATGACGTGGATTGCACTTTTGGCTATTTCCTCTTCTGAGGACAAGTTGCTTCTCTCGTTTCTAATTCCCACCATTAGTTTTTTGAATGGTCGAAACTGATCCTTATCACTTTGGTGGCATCCTTTCTTCTTTGGCTTGTGCTTTTTATTCACAAGGTCCATGGAGTGTTGTAGTAAGGCGGAGACTACATTGGAGATTGACTCAAAACAGGGACGCTCATTGATAATCTTGCAGTTAGAAGCAAATTTGTTTTCTAAAAGGCTAAGGTGTAACTTCCCCATGATTCCTTATGTTAATAATTCGAAGACCATATATAGTAGTAGTCTCTTGGTAATTCGAAGACCATATATGTGTATGCTCGGTTTCCGGTTTTGTTTGGTTAACAATGGTACATGCATGTTGTGCCATTTTCTATGGTCTAGGAAATTGAAATAGGCAAACCGCTTTGTTGTGACTCTTTGTCTCAAAACTTAAAGTATCCATTGTATGAAAATCATGATTGTGATTTGTGACGAGTAATACTGTTGATTTGGAGGGAAGAATCTCATTGTCATTTTCGGAGATTTTTCTTTTGTGGGAAATAAACAAACCTTTTTCTCTTTGATATTTTTCATGTCGTCCATGGAAGGGTTTGAGCTTTCTTATTGACCGTTGGTGGAAAAAGTACAAAGCGTGTATGGACCACCAGTTCACACACGCATCAGCAAAAATCCAAAGTTAATGTAGTGACTAGTGAGTAATGAGTTGATATCTTCTTCCCACGTAACCTACTTTCCACTTATTTTCTTCCTCTTTAAGTTTTGTTTACTATACATACAGCAGTTTCTGACTTCCATCTCTAGTCTTTACTGCGTCATCTTATTAATCAAAAGGCTCTTTGCAAAATTCTGCAGATCATACACATTTATACATACGTCCTCAGCGTACTAACATAATGAAAGTTGTAAAACAGATTTCTAGTAGACTAACCTGTATGGCATACTTCTTGGTGTTTTCAGCATCACGTCTTGTTCTATCCATAACATTTGCTTAATCTCTTCCTCCTTTTCAGACAGTAGCTCTTCCTTCTCAGCCACCAGCTTCACCAAATCATCCATTGACAACTCCTCCTCTTCTCGAACCTTGGGAGGGTTATGAGTCAAGACCTGATTCGTTTGCATCAGCTGTAGCTTTATCTCCAGTTGTCTTGGAGGAAGAAAAAGAGAACCTTTGAAGTGGAAACGAACCAAGAGGCACCTGAGCTGCAGCAAGCTGGATGCAAAATGGATGAGTTAGCCAAAACCCCACAGAGAATTTATAGCGAAAGAGTGTGAGTGCCGAGCATAAAGTCATTTTATACATACATGGGGGAAGATTCAGACATATTAGATCAACGAAAGTAGCATCCTTTCTAAAAGCCTAGCGATTAAAACACTCGATTGAGGAGATATAAGATACGGATAGTGATATATATATATAAGTAAAAATCTAACCTTTTGTGAGAATTCGTGAACGATGGAGTCAGGGGCGGAGGTAGAGCCAGCAAGGGGGTGGCATGTGCCCCCCATGGATTTTTTTTTTTAAGTTTTTCTTTCGTATTTATAATAAATTTTGGAGAAATTAGATAAATTTGTCCC
>JAAMPC010000154.1:0-68525 GCA_016771965.1 Brassica carinata
AAACGCGGGTAATCCCAGATACACGCCTTCACCTCCTTCTTGATCAATACCCAGCTTTCTTTTCGGACCCTCCTCTCATGCGAAACATTCTTGCCAAAATAAATGCTGGATTTCTGGTAATTTATTCTCTGTCGAGGCCAAACTGTAGCTGCTCGAATGTGATTCAAATGATCGAGGTTCCTTTTCACTTCCTTGACAATAAAACAGGCTATCATCTGCGTCAACAAATGAGAGATCGGAGGTGCTCCTCTGGGACTTTCAGGCCCGTGATATACTTCTTTTCCTCCGCTTTACAGCATCTGCACCAACATCTCGGTACATATGGCGAAAGATACGGAAATCGGGTCTCCTTGGCATAATCCTCTTGGCGGCTTTATTTCTCCATAAGGAGTGCCGTTGATCGGACTGATATTGTGCTGAAGTAACACATGCCATAATCAACTCACACCATCGCTCAGAAGCCCAAAGTCTTCGCCATCCTCGAAGCGACCATTCGACGGTCGTGTGCAGAGATATCCGTCTTTACCGCAATAAAATCCTCCGAGCATTTGTTGTTCGAATTTAGCGCATGAAGAAGCTCATGAGCTAGCGGGATATTATCCTGAATGATTCGCCCTCAATGAAGGCAGCGAGTTTCGAGATAATCAAGCGGAGTATCTTCTTGAGTCTTTTAGCCAAAATCTTTGTTATTATTTTAAACACCACATTACAAAGGCTTATCGGTCTGAAATCGCTAGCCTATTTAGTTCAGCTTCTTGGGATCAAGCGATACTAGTCTTGTTGATGCCTTCCTCTTTTTCAGACCGAAGAACTCCTTCACCATCTCAAAGGTCACCTCCCATGACTCGAAGTGTTTGATAGAAGTAAGCACTCATCCCATCTGGCCCGGACACTTTTGTGGGTTTGTCTCAAACCTTGCCGCGCTTTACTTCCTCCACTGTCACCTCTTTTAGGAGCTCTTCATTTTGAGGCTGAGATATTTTGGGTTATGTCTTCCCACTCCCCAGACTGAATACCGACATCCTCGATGCAAAAGAGACTTGAAATAATCCTCGCTGCTATTCTCCCCAAGTCGATCTCCTCGAACCACTCCTTTCCATTCGCATCCACCAAACTATGAATATGATTTTGTGCTCTCGGTTTTGGTAGTTGCATGAAAGAACTTTGTATTCATGTCTCCCGCCTTTAACCAATCCATCGCTCTTACGCTTCCGAGAAGATTTCTTCATTGGTATTCTTCACTCAACTCCTTCGAAGTAAACTTATTTCTCTGGAACATAGAGAGTCCGGTGGGTTGCTATGTCAATCGTGATGGAGCTCTGAATCCTGATTCTGAGTTCGGTTTAGCGGATTTTTCCAAATAGAAATGGCTCTGTGGGTTTGAAATTTTTGCATCAATCCAAACTGTCCATTCGCTCCCACCGCTCAGCTATATTTCACGATGTCGAGTGAAACCTTCCTTTTGATCCATCTCGGTCATAGCGAAAAGTGGCTCTTCTCCTCCATTCAACTCCATCAAGGCTCATAACGGGCTATGATCGAGCACCCTTCGAGATACCGCTGATGCTTGTGGGAAAGATTCAGCCATGCCTGGTTGGCGATAGATCTATCCAGCCTACACCTGGACCAGCTCGTTATTTCTAATTCCATGCCACGAGTTTGAAGCCTTTGTGCTGAATTTCCCACAAACCACAATTCTTTATCATCTGCGAACTCGGGCTCTCTTCATTCCTCTTGAGCACCACCACCTTCTCAGTTGATCCACAATCTCGTTAAAATCACTGTCAAAACCACGGCTCTCTTACGTACACTATTCTTGTGAGTCGCTCCCACACACTATTTCTATTTCCTTTAACGGCTCACCATACACTCCAGGAAGAAGAAGGTTTTATCTTTCCAAGTCACCTTGAGATCCATGAGTCTTCGGTTGGATTGAAGGACCTCCACCACTGCAAGAATTTTTCCAAAATACCGCCAGACCTCCACTTTTCCAACCGCTCCACGTTCGAGATCATGAAACCCAAGATTCATCATCACATCTTCCAGGTACCATCTCTTATTCTTAGTCTCATTGAGGAATATTATGTCGAGAATACACCCGTGTATTTCACGAAGTTGACGGCTGTAGGGGTATTCCCCATACGGCGGTTCCAACTCAATATCCTCATATTGGAGTCGAAGGGTTGGTATCAACCATCAACCCTTCTTCAACAGGTTTGCGGCTTCAACACTATCCGGTGCGAGCGGTTAGGAGCATTTGTCGCCATCTTGGCGGAATGATGTTTCGCCTGAGCTTACTTCCCGAGCCATTTCCACTTGTGAGTAAAACAACGGATGCGATACCTCGATCATATCCTCCTCCCACTCTGCGCTTCCGGATCCTCTCATCCTTCGCTAAGCCGTCTTCTTTTGTTCCCACTTGCGCTTCTCTCTCGACCTCTCGGAGGCGAGCTCAATTCGTGTCCACCCAACCTCTCAAACAGGAGGGTGGTCTACCTTCGATTATTTGATCTCCGGGGACATCCTTATGACCGCAGTGCGTGGAAAACCGAAGGTGATTCTTGGCTAGCCCCGATGCTCCGGTACCAGCTTTGCCTTGAGGATTATTCCTGTTGCGGGACGGTGGCGATTCTTCTGTACTTCTCGAGCCTCCAAATCCTTTCAAGGATTGGGTCCGAGCTTCGGTACCAGGACTTGAGAATCTTCCCCGGACATTTTACCTTTCCTCGAACCTCTCTTGTAAAGCCGGATCACGGCTGTTCTGGGGGTTTGCCCGATTTGGTTGTTCTCCGCTTTTCTCCCCTCTTTTGACTCTCCTCCCCAAGCTCCCCCATTGTTGGATTGCTGATCGGCTTACGTCGCTTGCACCTTAGCAGCTCTTTCTCTCGACTCCCGATATCAACTGCCAGATCGTCTGCATAGGACGGTAGAGCTGATCGTGTGTTAGGCGGCTTACAAGTAAAGCACACTTTTATCAGCTTTTCAGATTCTAGCTCGTTGGAACAACCTCTCGGGACTTGAGAGTCCTTGTGAGACAGTATTCGCCAAAGTTGCTTCCCAAGGAGCAGATTGAAAGCTTTCTATGTTGAAACCGAGGCCACAATCTTTTGGTTTGCTCAACTGCTCCCAACTTTTCCAAGATATCCCTCTAGTTTCTTTCTTGTTCCTCCACCGAACCCTGACATGATTGAGATTATCTTCTTGCACACGTCTTGGGAAGTAAAAGCATGACATCGTAGGTGGGGAGAGCCGAGCCACAGCCTTTAGCATAACCTCCTTTCCTCGCTGGTGATAAGAAGCGAGTTTGCCAACCCTGAACTCTTTCGCCATTCTTTCCTTCAAGTAACTCAGTATTGACACTTTGGAACCTCCAAACGCCGTAATCCCAGATACACGCCTTCACCTCCTTCTTGATCAATACCCAGCTTCTTTTTATCGGACCCTCCTCTCATGCGAAACATTCTTGCCAAAATAAATGCTGGATTTCTGGTAATTTATTCTCTCGTCCCGAGGCCAAACTGTAGCTGCTCGAATGTGATTCAAATGATCGAGTTCCTTTTCACTTCCTTGACAATAAACAGGCTATCATCTGCGACAACAAATGAGAGATCGGAGGTGCTCCTCTGGCGACTTTCAGGCCCGTGATATACTTTTTCCTCCGCCTTACTTAGCATCTGCACCAACATCTACATATGACTAAAAGATACGGGAAATCGGGTCTCCTTGGCGCAATCCTCGACGGCTTTATTTCTCCATAAGTGCCGCTGATCGTGACCTGATATTGTGCTGAAGTAACACATGCCATAATCAACTCACACCACTGCTCCGAAGCCCAAAGTCTTCATCGCCATCCTCGAACGACCATTCGACACGTCGTATTTTGGAGATATCCGTCTTTACCGAATAAAATCCTCCGAGCATTTGTTGTTCGAATTTAGCGCATGAAGAAGCTCATGAGCTAAAGGGATATTATCCTGAATGATTCTGCCTCAATGAAGGCAGCCTGAGTTTCGAGATAATCAACGGAGTATCTTCGAGTCTTTTAGCCAAAATCTTTGTTATTATTTTAAACACCACATTACAAAGGCTTATCGGTCTGAAATCTAGCCTATTTATGTTCAGCTTCTTCGGGATCAAGCGATACTAGTCTTGTTGATGCCTTCCTCTAGTTTTCGGACCGAAGAACTCCTTCACCATCTCAGTAAGGTCACCTCCCACTGACTCCCGAAGTGTTGATAGAAGTAAGCACTCATCCCATCTGGCCCGGACACTTTTGTGGGTTTGTCTCAAACACCGCACGCTTTACTTCCTCCATGTCACCTCTTTTAGCTCTTCATTTTGAGGTCGATATTTTCGGGTTATGTCTTCCCACTCCCGCGAACTGAATACCGACCCTCGATGCAAAAGAGACTTGAAATAATCCTCGCTATTCTCCCCAAGTCGATCTCCTCGAACCACTCCTTTCCATTCGCATCCACCAAACTATGAATATGATTTTGTGCTCTCCGGTTTTGGTAGTTGCATGAAAGAACTTTGTATTCATGTCTCCCGCCTTTAACCAATCCATCCGCTCTTCGCCTTCAGAAGATTTCTTCATTAGTATTCTTCACTCAACTCCTTTCAAGTAAACTTATTTCTCCCGGAACATGAGAGTCCGGTGGGTTGCTATGTCACTTCGTGATGGAGCTCTGAATCCGATTGCTGAGTTCGGTTTAGCGGATTTTTCCAAATAGAAATGGCCTGTCTGCAGTTTGAAATTTTTGCATCAATCCAAACTGTCCATTCGCTCCACCGCTCAGCTATATTTCACAAGGTCGCTGAAACCTTCCCTTTGATCCATCTCTGGTCATAGCGAAAAGTGGCTCTTCTCCTCCATTCAACTCCATCAAGGAAGCTCATAACGGGCTATGATCGAGCACCCTTTCGAGATACCGCTGATGCTTGTGGGAAAAGATTCAGCCATGCCTGGTTGGCGATAGATCTATCCAGCCTACACGGACCAGCTCGTTATTTCTAATTCCATGCCACGAGTTTGAAGCCTTTGTGCTGAATTTCCCACAAACCACAATTCTTTATCATCTGTCTGAACTCGGAGTCTTCATTCCTCTTGAGCACCACCCGCTTCTCAGATTGATCCACAATCTCGTTAAAATCACTGTCAAAACCACGGCTCTTCTGTCTACACCTATTCGTGGAGCTCCACACACTATTTCTATTTCCTTTAACGGCTCACCATACACTCCAGTCAAGAAGAAGGTTTTATCTTTCCAAGTCACCTTGAGATCCATGAGTCTTCGGTTGGATTGAAGGACCTCCACCCCGCAAGAATTTTTCCAAAATACCGCCGGACCTCCACTTTTCCAACCGCTCCACTGCTCGAGATCATGAAACCCAAGATTCATCATCACATCTTCCAGGTACCATCTCTTATTCTTCGCCTCGCTGAATATTATGTCGAGAATACACCGGTGTATTTCGAAGTTGACGAACTGTAGGGTATTCCCAGCCCCACAGTTCCAACTCAATATCCTCATATCGAGCGGTTGGTATCAACCATCAACCCTTCTTCAACAGTTTTGCCGCCTAACACTATCTCCGTGCGAACGGTTAGAGCATTTGCGCCATACTGGCGAATGATGTTTCGCCTGAGCTTCTACTTCCGAGCCATTTCCACTTGAGCCTGGCCGCCAAAAAAACAGATGGAGGCGATACCTCGATCATATCCTCCTCCCACTCTCGCTTCTTCGGATCCTCTCATCGCTTACGCTAAGCCGTCTTCTTTTGTTCCCACTTGGTTCGCTTCTCTCTCTCGACCTCCGGAGACGAGCTCAATCGTCCACCAACCTCTCAAACACCGAGGAGGGTGGTTCATTTGATCTCCCTGGGGACATCCTTATGACCGCTTAGTCGTGGAAAACCGAAGGTGATTCTTGGCTAGCCCCGATGATGCTCCAGCACCGCTTTGCCTTGAGGATTATTCCTGTTGCGGGACGGTGGCGATTCTTCTGTACTTCTCGAGCCTCCAAATCCTTTCAAGGATTGGGTCCGAGCTTCTTGGTACCAGGACTTGAGAATCTTCCCCGGACATTTTACCTTTCCTCTGAACCTCTCTTTGTAAAGCCGATACTGCTCAGGAGTTTGCCCGATTTGGTTGTTCTCGCACTTTTCTCCCCTGCTTGCAACTCTCCTCCCCAAGCTCCTCGTTGTCTCTGGGAGCATGTTTCTCGCCTTTAGCACTTAGCTCTTTTTCTCGACTCGATATCAACTGCCGGATCGCTTGCAGATAGACGGTAGAGCTGATCGTGTGTTAGGCGGCTTACAAGTAAAGCACACTTTTATCAGCTTTTCAGATTCTAGCTCGTTGGAACAACCTCTCGGACTTGAACCTTGCAATTCTCTTAAAGCGGAGAGGTTCTTCGGTGTTAATCCGACCAAAGCTCTTATATACTCCATCAAGAGGAATTTTTAGCATGTAGTTCAACCTTTTCCACTCTCCTAGTGGGCCTACAGCACCTTCCACCGCTTGTTTTGAGAAGATGAACGGGAGTCCTCTCACTCATCCAACGGGATGCGCAGAACTCGGTCCGGATTCGAGACCATTGGTCCATGGAAACGATCCAACCGTTCACAAACCAAGGTCCTTGGTGAGAACATGTTGCAGATCTCTAGCATTCTCGAAGAAGAACTGGACTTTATTCTCTCCAACTCTACCTTTGACACTTTCTTCCATCCCAGTTGGAGGAAGAGCTTTCACCAATCCACCCACTTTATGAACCGTGGGATTCGACAACGGACAATTAAACTCATGGAGTTCTCCTCAATCAAATCTTAGTTCTCGGTTCGGGATGTCTACAAACTCACCATCTCCCAAGAATCCTAGCTTTTGAGTTCATGTAGGAGAGAAGACTCCTTTCTCTTCGAGGTCGATTCATCTCACTTCTCGAATAAAGATCGTGTATCTGGATGAGAGAAGCTCTAAAAATCACCTACACCACAATAAGAAGCCACACAGGCCTAGTGAACAACACCGATAAGATAAATCGGGTCGAATGGACTCGGGACCGACATTTCGTGATCTACTTCTCTTGCTTCACCGATTTCCAGATCTCGATCCCCAAAGACTAGCGATGAGTGCCTACGAGTAATAAAACTCCTCCAGGAAGCTAATAGCTCAGATCTAAGCTTCGGATTTGAGGAGCGGAGATGGAAGCCCTAGTCCTTTCCTCGCCGTTCTTTTAGCCTTCTCTCATCGCGTTTTGCATAGTTTTGCTTAAGTCTCCAACTACAAGGAGATGGAAACTGAAAATGACTTTTCCCGTTCTCCATTTTGTAGTTCGATTTTTTGTCGAATATATCATTCAATTAAAACACACAGAGTTTTCTCCTTAGCTGTTAGCATAAAAAATCATAAATACATATATTTTATATATATTAAACCAAAGTCAATTATAATTTAATAGGAGATGAAAATCCAAAGTCAATTTCTATAGTTTAACAAGTTACAAAAACACCATGCCAGTATATAGAATAAGTTGATGATGAATATCCACTGCAAAACCATATATTTTGTAAGATGCTGTTTAATGTATTTTCTAAAGTTAATATGAACCATGTCGTTGTAAGCAAAATTCTTATATACTAGAAAATACATTATCTTACCGACTATTTCAATAGGATTGGCATAAAACTTTGGACAAAGGTTGTGAACACATGCCATAATCAACTCACACCACTGCTCAGAAGCCCAAAGTCTTCGCCATGCATCCTCGAAGCGACCATTCGACACGGTTCGATGCCGGGAGATATCCGTCTTTACCGCAATAAAATCCTCCGAGCATTTGTTGTTCGAATTTAGCGCATGAAGAAGCTCATGAGCTAGCGGATATTATCTGAATGATTACGCCCTCAATGAAGGCTGACTGAGTTCCGGATAATCAGGTATCTTCTTGAGTCTTTTAGCCAAAATCTTTGTTATTATTTTAAACACCACATTACAAAGGCTTATCGGTCTGAAATCGCTAGCTTTATTTGCGTTCAGCTTCCGGGATCAAGCGGATACTAGTCTTGTGATGCCTTCTCTAGTTTTCGGACCGAAGAACTCCTTCACCATCTCAGTAAGGTCACCTCCCACTCCCCGAAGTGTTGATAGAAGTAAGCACTCATCCCATCGGCTGGACACTTTTGTGGGTTTGTCTCAAACATTGCCGCTTTACTTCCTCCACTGTCACCTCTTTTAGGAGCTCTTCATTTTGAGGCTGAGATATTTTTGAGTTATGTCTTCCCTCCATGACTGAATACCGACATCCTCGATGCAAAAGAGACTTGAAATAATCCTCTCTATTCTCCCAAGTCGATCTCCTCGAACCACTCCTTTCCATGCATCCACCAAATATGAATATGATTTGCTCTCCGGTTTTGGTAGTTGCATGAAAGAACTTTGTATTCATGTCTCCCCGCTTTAACCAATCCAGTCGCTTTACTTGGAAGATTTCTTCATTGTATTTCTTCACTCAACTCCTTTCAAGTAAACTTATTTCTCCTGGAACATAGAGAGTCCGGTGGGTTGCTATGTCAATCTCGTGATGGAGCTCTGAATCCGATTGAGTTGGTTTAGCGGATTTTTCCAAATAGAAATGGCTTTGTCGCGGTTTGAAATTTTTGCATCAATCCAAATGTCCATTCGCTCCACCGCTCAAGCTATATTTCACGATGTCGGTGAAACCTTCCTTTTGATCCATCTCTGGTCATAGCGAAAAGTGGCTCTTCTCCTCCATTCAACTCCATCAAGGAAGCTCATAAGCTGGCATGATCAGCCTTCGAGAGATACCGCTGATGCTTGTGGGAAAAGATTCAGCCATGCACGGTTAGATATCCCAGCTACTACTGGACCAGCTCGTTATTTCTAATTCCATGCCACGAGAGTTTGAAGCCTTTGTGCTGAATTTCCCACAAACCACAATTCTTTATCATCTGCGAACTCGGAGCTCTCTTCATTCTCGTGAGCACCACCACAGCTTCCAGTTGATCCACAATCTCGTTAAATCACCTTCAAAACCACGGCTCTCTTAAATACACCTATTCTTGTGAGTCGCTCCCACACACTATTTCTATTTCCTTTAACGGCTCACCATACACTGGTCAAGAAGAAGGTTTATCTTTCCAAGTCACCTTGAGATCCATGAGTCGGTTGGATTGAAGGACCTCCACCTGCAAGAATTTTTCCAAAATACGCCCGGACCTCCACTCCAACGGCTCCCTTTGTTGCATGATCATCATTCATTCATCCTTCTTCCGGTATATGTGAGGAGAATACATGTCGGTATTTCACTGTGATTTGACGCTGTAGGGGTATTCCCAGCCCACGGCAGTTCCAACTCAATATCCTCATATTGGAGTCGAAGGGTTGGTATCAACCATCAACCCTTCTTCAACAGTTTGCGGCTTCCTAACACTATCCATCGTGCGAGCGGTTAGGAGCATTTGCCATCTTGGCGAGAATGATGTTTCGCTGACTTCTACCCAGAGCCATTTCCACGAGCCTGGTAAACAGCGGATGGAGGCGATACCTCACGATCATATCCTCCTCCTCCTCTCGCCTTCTTGGATCCTCTCGCCATTACCTAAGCCGTTCTTTTGTTCCCACTTGGTTCGCTTCTCCTCTCGACCTCTCGGAGGCGAGGCTCGGTGTCCACCCAACCTCTCAAACACCGGGGAGGGTGCATTCGATTATTTGATCTCCGGGGGACATCCTTATGACCGCTTAGTCTGTGGAAAACCGAAGGTGATTCTTGGCTCCCCGATGATGCTCCAGTACCGCTTTGCGAGGTTATTATTCTGTTGGGACGGTGGCGATTCTTCTGTACTTCTCGAGCCTCCAAATCCTTTCAAGGATTGGGTCCGAGCTTCTTGGTACCAGACTTGAGAATCTTCCCCGGGACATTTTACCTTTCTCAACCTCTCTTTGTAAAATTTGGATGTTGTTGGGAGTTTGCCCCTGATTTGGTTGTTCGCACTTTTCTCCCCTGTCTTGCAACTCTCCTCCTGAAGCTCCCCTTGCGCTGCTTTGAGTAGAATGCTACCGTCGCAGCCCTTAGCTCTTTCTCTCGACTCACGATATCAAGCGCGATCGCTTATAGAGACAGTAGAGCTGATCGTGTGTTAGGCGCTTACAATAAAGCACACTTTTATCAGCTTTTAACTAGCTCGTTGGAACAACCTCTCGGACTTGAACCTTGCAATTCTCTTAAAGCGGAGAGGTTCTTCGGTGTTAATCCGACCAAAGCTCTTATATACTCCATCAAGAGGAATTTTTAGCATGTAGTTCAACCTTTTCCACTCTCCTAGTGGGCTAAGCGCCTTCCACCGCTTGTTTTGAGAAGATGAACGGGAGTCCTCGACTCGATCGAGCGGGATGCGGCACAAGAACTCTCGGTGGATTCGGAGACCATTGGTCCATGGAAACGATCCAACCGTTCACAAACCAAGGTCCTTGGTGAGAACATGTTGCAGATCTCTAGCATTCGGAAGAAGAACTGGACTTTATTCTCTCCAACTCTCTACCTTTGACACTTTCTTCCATCCCAGTTGGAGGAAGAGCTTTCACCAATCCACCCACTTTATGAACCGTGGGATTCGACAACGGACAATTAAACTCATGGAGTTCTCCTCAATCAAATCTTCGTTCTCCGGTTCGGGATGTCTACAAACTCACCATCTCCGGTAACTCTAGCTCTTTGAGTTCATGTAGGAGAGACTCCTTTCTCTTCGAGGTCGATTCATCTCACTTCTCGAATAAAGATCGTGTATCTGGATGAGAGAAGCTCTAAAAATCACCTACACCACAATAAGAAGCCACACAGGCCTAGTGAACAACACCGATAAGATAAATCGGGTCGAATGGACTTCAGGGACCCGAACAGTTCGCAGATCTACTTCTCTTGCTTCAGGTTTCAGATCTGGATCCCCAAAGACTAGCGATGAGTGCCTACGAGTAATAAAACTCCTCCAGGAAGCTAATAGCTCAGATCTAAGCTTCGGATTTGAGGAGCGGAGATGGAAGCCCTAGTCCTTTCCTCAAGCCGTTCTTTTAGCCTTCTCTCATCGCGTTTTGCATAGTTTTGCTCAAGTCTCCAACTACCAGGAGATGGAAACCTTTTTCAGGAGATGGAATCTGAAAATGACTTTTCCCGTTCTCCATTTTGTAGTTCGAAATTTATTTTGTTGAACATATCACTCGATTAAAATACACAGTTTTCTCCTTAGCTGTTAGCATAAAAATCAAAATGCATATATTTTAAATACATTAAACAAAAGTCAATTATAATTTAATAGGAGATGAAAATCCAAAGTCAATTACTATAATTTAACAAGTTACAAAAAACACCATGCCAGTATATAGAATAAGTTGATGATGAATATCCACTGCAAAACCATGTATTTTTTAAGATGCTGTTTAATGTATTTTCAAAAGTTAATATATGAACCATGTCGTTGTAAGCAAAATTCTTATATACTAAGAACACGCATTATCTTACAGACACTATTTATTCAATAGGATTGGCATAAAACTTTTGAGAAAGGGTATGATCACTTGATCAGCTTTCGAAGATGCGACTAGACATGGACCATTGGCTCCAAGTTCGGGCCATTAAACGAAAAGGATTAAAAACGTACTTAACTATATATAAATTGCAGGTATATTAACTACAAAAAATCATAATAGACCTACTCTTCTGGTCTTTGATTTGATCAAAAAACTTAACTATATATAAATTGCAGGTATATTATTATCATTACTTTTTTTTGTCCTACATCAATCAATGCACCAAACGTCGAAGTATAATAAAAGAAATGACGAATGCACGAGGCGGACGCAAACCGTAACAAAAGTTTTAATATGATACTATTAAAGATTCTGATAATAATCGTATACTTAAGTATAAACAAATCAAGAAGCCATAGAAAAAGAAGAGGAGTAAAAAACTTTATTATTAGGTAGTCTTATAATGCCGATAATTATATAGATAAACAAATAAAAACATTCCCTTCACCAACCAATCGTCATCCAAATCAAATTTTAGAAGGCACAACAAATAATTGCCCCCTTTTCAAATATAATACGCTAAACACTTAGAGCATTGTAAAACTCCATATTTTTTTTATAAAATTGAATAACACAATAATGGAGTGTGAGTTATTCCAATTCTACTTCAACATAGATTGAAAAATAAATAAATAAATAATTGGATTACCCCATTTATAAAATAAATCTATTTTTATTTTATTATATATTAGAAAATGAAATGAGATTAAACTATTTCTTACTCTAGAAAAGTAAAAATTTAAATGGGATTAGACATGTTCTTAATCAGAGATGTAAAAACAAATACTATATATACTCCATCTATTTCAAAATAATACATGTTTTAAGATTTTTACACTTATTAATAAAATATATTAAAACTTAGTTATTAATATATGGTTTTTTGTAATTTTATATTTCTTATATTTTAAACCAATAAAATTTCAAAAAATGCAATTAATATTTTTGAAATTTATATTTTTAATTATTAATTGATAAAAAATGTATTCAAATATAAAAAATACATCTTTTGAAATATATTTTTTTAAATATATCTTTTTGAAACGGGATGAATATTTTATAAAGCGATCTGGACTCATCGTCAGTATTTACAAATTACAAGTTATATGATTTTCAGCGCCTTTGTACAACTGTGAGATTAGCTGAAAAGTCACATCTTTTTGTTAAGAGACCTCATGCCTTTTCTTTTGTTCACCATGCATTTATCTGGGTAATGTTTTCACACAATAGTAGATTCTTTTTTTTTCCCATCTGAATTTTATTGATAGAACCGAAGAACATACAAAGTTCAAATTCTAAAGCGGTGGAAACAACTTAAACTCCGGAAGCATAGCCCATACAAGAGAATCATAAACCCAAACAACGGGTCACTTACAAAAACTACCAAGACCACTAGATTAATCTTAACTCTTACCTCCAAACTCGTAAACAGACCTTAAGAATGAGAATAGACAAGACTTCTGAGTATTGACCAGCCGGATATCTTGCCGAGAACCGCACAAGAAAGAGAAAGAGATCGATGGCCTTCACAACTACACAAGACTACCTGAACCTTCCTTCCGTTCCGGTAGAAACCAGAACCACTATGCCTAACACCATACCCCAACCAAGAAGCAAACAAGCGAACGTCTGGAACTGATGCTCCTTTCTCAACTGAACCTTCATCGGAAAACCTAAAAACCTCAATCTCAAACTCATTATAATGCTTCATTCAACCGAAGCCACCGAGGAACAAGAGAGGCACAAGACAATCCGGGAGAGACACTTATTCAAAGGCCAGGAGAAAGGCTCCGAAACAGGAAGAAATAGACAATAAACTTGAGTCTTCTCAAGAGTGTTAGACTTTCAACTCACCACACAACACCACACCATTAGCTCACAACAGCACCATCAACACACCTCCGCTTACACCGTTGCTGAAACCAAAACAAGAAGACAATCTCTAAGACCCAAAAGGAACGCCTCAGATTTTCAACCTCTCTGACCCACAGAGGTGACCGAGGAGAGACGGCGAGCCACCAAGGAGGATGACAAGGAAACGGTACTCAGATCTGAATCCAAGAGAGAGGAACAAAGAGGAACAGCCATCACCAACCCGAAGACATGTCCTCTAGTACCCCACGTCGCCTCCACAGCCACGCAGCAGACCTGCCGCAACACCAGACCGGAGAGATACACCACCATCCCTGACACGAGAACGGAACCGCAAGAAAGAGATCTAAAAAAGCACATCGATTTGATCTGAAAACTTGAAACACCGACTTCACCAAGCAAAAACCATACACACCACCGCGACTTAACTCCAGAATAAGCGAGCTATCTTAGAAGTCTTCTACCTTCGAGAACGAAGACGAGCCATGCGGACCAGAGCTCGGACAAAGCGGCAGGGTTGTGTACTCAAAGAGAAGCAAAGAACACGAAGTTGACAGGAGGGAGGGCTCCGCGGCGCATCGCGACGCCACGCCCGCCTTACGCCGGAGCCAAACACAGATCTGGAGAGGATAAGCTTTCTCTCTTCCTTAGCGTATCACCAATAGTAGATTCTGCTTCAGTGGAAAAAATAAATGTATTTTCATTTATTTTGCCTTTTATTTTTGTTTGAAATCGTAATTTTTGGATTAGTTTTGGACGGTACAAGGCCATAACTTCACATATATAAATATTATTATTATTATTAATATTATTATTATTATTATTATTATTATTCCTTTTTAAAGAACTATTTTGAACTTTTATTTCAACTAGAAAGGTTTAAGTTATATAAATATTGTGTTTTGAACCAAAAGTCAAATCGAAAAACACAGTTGCGAACTATTCATAGTTGTGTCCTTTTCCCATATCGAGTTAACATATGTGATTTCTGATGTTATTATTATTAGGTTGAGTTTATTATTTTTTCTAGTATATACGTGTGGTTTACGTCTACGTCTATATTCTAAGGGCATAAACACAATAAACACATACTATAATATAATGAACAATGATGCTGAGGAATATCCGACACACGTTGCAGCTTGATCCCTAATTCTGTTTGGTAGGATTCCTTACATTTACCTTATCATCGCAAATTATTAACCATATTTTCTACAAATAAAAATTTTCATCGGCGACATGACACCATCTTCAGCAAAATAATGTTGATCTCACCTGTATAGTATAATAAAAAGGACATAAAAATTTTAATTTTCAACATATATATTTACATTATTAGAACTTGGACCCAACAGTTAGACGATTATAGTAAAAAATAAAACGAACGCATAATTTATAGTGGTTTACCATATGTAGCTTACTCATCCTATATTTTTGGAATATAAATAACTGAAAAATTTTGATCAATAATTAATCATCACAAATTTACAATAGATCAATCTGATCAATCTTTGAATTTGTGATATACTTTGGTCTGACAGACACATTTGTCATCACGCCCTTTCTGATGCAATATATTTGATAAAACAGTGAACAAGTATAAATAAATCCGAACCAAAGGATGTCACATAATGTGAGAGTAAAGACTCATAAAATTGGACGAATTGCAAAAAGTTTCAAGTCTGCCGGAGAGTTTGAGTCTAGCTAAGGCTGGAATTATGAATATTCGATTTTTTTAAAATGGTCTGGTATTCTTGCAATGTAAGGGATCCATAGTGAAAACTTGATTCCTCAATTCACTTTGTAATTTTTGTTTTAATAGTATATCACATGCGATGGCTCACGCGTTTAAATATCTCTCATGAGAATATGTGCTTTAATTTATCTAAGAGAGAAAAGCCTAATTCAACCTGATGATTAACTCTGTAAAATAAACACTAAAACTTCTTGTGTATTGGAAAAGACAAAACTTTGAGATTGAGTTTCTATTTTCATTCCTGTATCGTTTTCTAGAATAATATCTATAAAATAATAGTACTAAATACAAAAAAAAACTAGGTATAATATACAAAATATCGTCCATGCTAACTGAAACGACAATATTATGAAGAATAAAAAGTGTTCGTTTGGCGTTGTTTAAAAAATCTTAAAGAGGCATCAAATTGCCAGCTATCTACCCAACAAAGAATATATAAGATTAATTTATAAATCATAATAATACTCGTCTGATTTTTCGATACTGTTTAGTCGTGCGTGCAAGCATTGCTATTAAAATATTGTAAAAATTTGGGTAATTAGTTCAAGCAATATAATTGTAAATTAATTTAATCAGATTTGATTACAAATTGGGTCTTTCAAGCTGTGCACAGATATTATTCTACTCAATATCCAGAATAAAATAGATAAATTTGGGAGTGAAATCTATTGTTCCGTGTATTGAATTATATTAAGCACAGGTACACTGATCTTTAACGTGTATTGATCATTTGTCAAACTGTCAGTTTCCCCTACTAATATCCCTTTTTGGGGGTTGCGTTTCCTAATTCTGATTCTA
This sequence comes from Brassica carinata, assembly GCA_016771965.1. Classification (NCBI taxonomy): domain Eukaryota; kingdom Viridiplantae; phylum Streptophyta; class Magnoliopsida; order Brassicales; family Brassicaceae; genus Brassica; species Brassica carinata. Next base: position 16,029 of record JAAMPC010000154.1, read on the forward strand.
CCCCTTTAATATGCATCACATATACGCTAATGCAACTCTGTATATATATTGCATAAGACTTCTAGGCAACTAGATGCATCTATATTTTCAACTGATGAACGGGAAGAACATATAATTATCCTCCCTTAGACCCATTTAGATTATTTGTTAGTAATGTAAAGTATGAAACTGATTAATACTTAGACCTTAACATAAAATACACACATTTTATCAACTGATAGGAATATTCTTAAGATATGTAAACTATTATAGAAAAAACATTTTTCCTACTAAAATAAAACATGTCTTCGCTATATCATGGCAGATTAAACTACTATTAACGAAAATATTCGAAGGTATCATCTGTGTCTTTTAAAGATGGAGCTCAATAGAGTAGTTGAAAGCTTTTGTAAAACGTAAACCTAATCCTGAATAAGATATAACCTACTCTGAAGTCGAAGAATCTAGTGAGCTTCCCCAGTTGGTATCCCAAAATTCTATTAAAACACATCATACATACTGTGAATACCGCCAAAATCATGCTTTCTGCATTATTATTCTCATTGGTCATAAATCATAGTTCAGGTATATATATCATCGACTATATTCTTTTTGTTTGCTTAATATTTATGTGTGTTTATTAACAAATATGTAATAATGTATTAAGTTAAGAAATAAGAAAACTGGAAATGCATTAAGTCATAAATGAGAAACGACAAAAAAAAATGTTTTGAAGACCAAGTAATATAGAGCCCATCATTTAGCTGTCCATATCTAAGGATATCCCCGGACTTGGTTATTTATAAATTAATTTAGAGAGATGATCGTAATTTGCGACATAAATGTTGACATTTATCCACTTATGATTCTATATAAACATCTCAACTCATCTCCCCAATTCCCTCACTTCTCACAAGACTTCCAACAAACAAAACTAACCAATCTTCTTAATTAGATTAATCTCAATTAAGACGCTTAAGTTAATAACAAAAATAAAATGGAAGCTATGGGAGAATGGAGCAACAACCTCGGAGGAATGTACACCTATGCAACCGAAGAAACCGATTTCATGAACCAGCTCCTTGCTTCCTACGATCATCCTGCCACCGGCTCATCATCTGGCACAGACGGTGGAGACCAACAGGGCTTATATTGGAGCCTTGGTTCTAATCACAACCACCTTACCATCATGCCTGAAGCCAGCAGCTTCGGTTTCTCTGGGGAGAGCAGCAGCTACAGCGTTGGGAACAGGGGATACTACGCAGTGGTACCACCCGCGGTTGAAGAAAATAACAATGGGTCAATGGGCTTTAGGATGGAAGATGTGACCATCAACACCAACTCATATCTTGTTGGCGAGGAGACAAGTGAGTGTGACGTTGAGAAATACTCACCTGGAAAGACTCTTTTGCCCTTGGAAACTGTCGTGGAGAACCACGATGACGAGGAGAGTATGTTGCAATCCGAGACTACTACTGACCATCATAAATCTCTCACCGGCAAGAAGAGATCACGTGCGACATCCGCTGATGTAAGTTTTACCGGTCTAAGGCTCCTAACTAGTTGTAAATCTAGAGAGTTAAAGATAATGGAATTTTTTATCAAAAAAAAAAAGAATGGAATTTATCTATCTGCTTGCATCAAAATGTTGCCATTTACATTAAAAATTATATTTCCAAGGAGGTTTCTAATTTTCCCAAAAATTAGATATATATGATAGTGACATGGTTTATCGACTAATATTGTATAAACGGTTTTTGTGATGGATTCAGAAAAACAAGAGAGCAAAAGTGGGTAAGAGGGGCCAAAAAAGCATAGAGATGACTTGTGATAACAACAATGGGTCAGGAGAAGAGGAAGAAGGAGAGAAGGTGAAGAGAAGAAAGAGTGGGGCTATGATGAGTAGACAGAACTCGAGCACCACTTTCTGTTCCGAGGATGAATCACAGTGCCCTTCTCAGGACGTTGGAGGAGAAGAGGACGAAGATGCCTCCAAGGCCCTCAACCTCAACGGCAAGACCAGGGCCAGTCGTGGTGCTGCCACCGACCCTCAGAGCCTCTATGCAAGGGTAAATATTTTTATCTTGATAAAAGTCAGGGTTTTTAATTATATTTTCTTTTTGTTTGGGGGAATACAAAACGTGACAAAACCTGATCTTTGTTTGGTCGTGCAGAAAAGAAGAGAAAGGATTAACGAGAGACTAAGGATTTTGCAAAACCTCGTCCCTAATGGAACAAAGGTAAAGAAGCATGCAAACGATTAACACTTGCAGATGATATGGTTCTTTGCATGCAATTTATTTTACAACGGACGCTATATAATTTCTTAAATATGTAACAGGTCGATATCAGTACAATGCTTGAGGAAGCCGTTCATTACGTCAAGTTTTTGCAGCTTCAAATTAAGGTAAGGAGGGGTTTTGATTTTGATGTTTGACGTTGTATTCGTGTGTTACCTGAAAAAGATCTAATTTAAAACAAAACTTTATAATTACGCAGTTATTAAGCTCTGATGATCAATGGATGTATGCGCCGATTGCGTTCAACGGAATGGACATTGGCCTTAACTTACCGAGATGATGATGCACACGGATCTTGTGATTTTAGTCGGATTTTTTTATATATATAATTAAAATGTAATATGTTACTCATTTGAAACATTTTCTGCCTTTGAACGAGCGCGATTAAATTTCTCGTACGATGTTCAATGTGAGAGAATGAAGAGTCACATTCGATTTTTGTATATTACATTCCAATCTATATATCGTTTTTTTTCAACAAACATTTGAGCCATTCTTCAATAAACATCATGATAACAACCAGAATGAATAGATTATGATATAGAGTCAGCTACCAAGAAACATCAACATCTATAATAGCAAGCCCTTTATCAGAAAAAAAACATCAACATCTAAAAAAAAAAAGAAAATACTAACAAATAGAGAGATAAATTAATAATTTGTTTTAGAAAAAGGAAGAAAAACAATTGGAGCGAGAGAGATTCTGATAAATAAAAGGGAACCCAAGTTAGGTAATCTTTGACTTTTTTGGGCAACATGTAATATTGAACTATGTGCTAATTATAACTCTACAAACTTGTTTTTCTTCGACAAGAAAGTAACTAAATATTTTTATACTTGAATACAATGTGCAGTTAGACATATGCATGTCTCATACTCCATGTTGGATTGCTTCATCATAAATAAAAACCTACTTTACAAAATTAGTTGTATTGTGAAAATTAATGCTCATAAAATCTTTGCAACATGGACATGACGAAATAGAGCGGCTCTAATGTATAACTTTATTTCGTGGCTTCTACAAAATAAAATAACTTCATAATGGAGTTACATTTTAATATTATTATTGAGTAAAAAATAAAATAATGAGTAAAAATAAATTTATTATTCTATGTTTAGAGAAATTTCACTTTTTTATTCTATTACAAAGTGAAAAATAAAATAGAAATTGGAAGAGATGTTACTCTCTTTTTTTTTGTAACAAAAGAGAGAGAGAGGGATGTTACTCTAGTCACCATTTTAAAATAAAAGTGGAAGTGCAACTGGAAATGCTTTTACCGCTATGGAACTCCTAATTAAGCAGTCGGTTAGCCAAATATATGATACGGTGTTGTTTATACGTGTCGTCCAGATCAAAAGGAATAGTATGAACAAAGAATATGGCCACTTAAAAATTTCGGCGGCAACATGTTTCATTCATTCTCACACAGATTCATGAAGAAGACCAATTCATGGTTCATGTATAGTTTTCTTTAAAATAAAATGGTTCATGTATAGTTTAAGAATTCTTACAATGGAATATGCCAGTACTGGTTCTATGCATTCAATTTCGACAGTATGATTTTTTTTCTTCTATTGAATAAAATTGTTTCCATGCAATAGCTGTGTTTAGACCCTCCTATATATGAAAATAACAACTATTCCTTACATTTTTAAAAGAATTCAAATATTCCCTAACAAGCGATTGAATATATAATATGTGACATATCCCCAAACATTTAAAAGTAACTAGAACAGCATATCCCTTTTCGTAGATGACTTAATTCATGTTCTTGAGAAGATTACAACTGTTTTATTTTTGTCAACTATTAGAACTATTGTTTTACAGCTCTGAAAAGTAATCTACGAATTCTTAATTAATTTATATCATCAAATTATGTCAGTTCTTATTCATAATTTCATGACATGAACACTATACTCCAAAGTTTTATCCAAATTCAAAAGTGATTATGAAATATTTCTTGTATCAAAATTTAATAAATGTCTCATTTACAATATTTTCAGATTGTAAATATAATTTTACTTATATATATTTGTAACTTATTCACAGACTTACAGATATTTCAAATATATATTGAGATCTGGTAGAATTATATTTGTTAAAAGTTTTAAGTTAGTAAAAATCAAGACATTTTGAAGTTTATGGTTGTAAGAAAACGTTAACAAACGATTGAACTATTTAAAAGAGAGGTCAACTATATTATAATAGGTTGTCTACTCCATTCAGAACACATATGATATATTCCAAGTAACGTTATGTATAAGTTGTATAGTTGCCTTTATCATAAGAAGTTGTAAAATTGACATTGATAGCTATTAACTAAAGTAGAGTTTGACTTTGGATGTAGGTCACTTCCTAAACTATAAACAATCTATATCTCAATTGACTTAGGCTTGTGGTATACTTGTATAATTTTGTCAACGGGTTCATGTTATATGATATTTTTTATAGTTGAGAATTTTTCTTTCTTTTTTTTTGTTGAGAATTTTCTTTTGATGTTAACAGTTACATAAAAATGTCATTCTCTTTTGAATCCAAATGTTATTTTAAAATCTTTATTAATTTAATGTCATTACATATATAGTAAGAACAGGTCATAGTATTTTTTCTCATGTCCTACTGTTTTATTATTTAATAATCTAAATAGTAATTAGATAAAGATCAGTTCGATCATATCATATATTCCTGTAAGTTGTATTATTTGTTATTAATTCATAATTTGACACCAAAGCCACAAACGACGACTGTTTCTCCTTCTGTACTCTCTCTCCTATATGCTTTTTTTTTTTACTTTCAAATCCTAAATATTATTATAATTTCAAAAATCCTGAGTATCTATAATAATTACTAAATATTTGTATAGGCCATTTTTCTAAAAAACATTCACTCGATCAAATATAGAAAGTCCAAGGACGTACCAATTCGTGTCAGACTCATGAGTACCATCCTAGACTCCTAGTGGACCTTGCCGTCCTATAAAGCCCATATTCCACTCGGGCCCAAATATTATTTTTTCCGGTTGCAACTTGTCATTAGCTTACGGTGTACCGTACACCTGAAACAGCAGATCAATAACAAACTACTTTACGAGCAAGGGCATATCCGTCATATCCTATCAACTTCCCGCTTCTTCTTCCCCTCTTCTTCTTCACCATCTCCACACTCACTTCCGAGACACGAAGATACAGAGAGAGAAGGAGAAGATGAGGTTTCTCGTCGCTTGCTTAGTCATCGCTCTCAGCGTCTACTTCGCGTTTCACGGCCTCGAATACGACAACGGCTTCATCCGTTTCACGAAACGATCTCCGGCGAACCGTACCGGCGTTAAGGCTCCTCAGAAATCTCCGTTCGAAGAAGACGATCTCATGACCTGGTACATGGAAGATTCCGATCGTCAATCTTACTCGCTCCACTACGATTACTACCAAGACTCTTGCCCAACCGCCGAGCGAATCATCACCAGAGGCATCAGAGAGCTCTACGATGCTAAACCTAGCGTAGCTCCGTCTCTAATCCGTCTCCTCTTCCACGATTGCTTCATCGAGGTGATCAGATTGATTATAATCTTTGATCTCTCGCCGTTATTTGCTGTTAGATCTATTGAAGATTGTTTGTGATGTGTAGAATCGATTAGATTTGGAGTTTGTTGAAGTTGGAACTAAGGGAATCGTATTGCTATTCATAGGGATGTGATGCATCGGTGCTACTAGACGCAGATGAATCTCTAACTTCTGAGAAAGAAGCGCCTCCGAATCTGTCTTTGAAAGGTTTTGATGTGATTGAATCGATCAAGTCTGAGCTAGAGACTGTATGTCCTGGTGTTGTTTCCTGCGCTGACGTTCTTGTTTTGGCTGCTAGAGAAGCCGTCCTTATGGTAAAAACTCTCTCTATTTTGGTTTTGATACATGTTCATTCATATCTCTGTAAAAGCTTGAGTCGTTTCTCTGGGAAACTCTTTAAGGCTGGTGGTCCGTTTTACCCGCTGGAGACTGGAAGGAAGGACAGTGTAGTTGCCTTCAAGGAGATTGCAGAACGGGAGCTTCCTAAACCGCAAGCTAGTATCTCTGTGATTCTTGCAAGTTTTGCTACTAGAGGATTCAACGAGAGGGAAACCGTCAGTTTATTTGGTAGTGTCCTCACTTCCTTTTGCTATCAAGCATCTCTCTCCATGCTTTTGCTCTGTATATGAATCGTGTATCGTTTGTAATGCAGGAGCACACAGCATAGGCATTACGCACTGCACATTCTTTGAGGACAGGCTATACAACTTCTCTGGAACCGGGAAGCCTGACCCTGAACTCGATACAGGGTTCCAACAAGAACTGAAAACCAAGTGCCCTTTCTCTGCCTCGGCGCCATCCCCTGGCACTGGTATAGGACCGTCCATACCTGCATCGGATTACGGTGGTGTGAGCTCGGCAGGAGGAGGGAACGATGGAGTGATAGACTTGAGCTACAACAACGAAGGAGGTGAGGAGAATTTCGGGACACGCTACTACAAGAGACTGATGCAGAAGAAAGGGTTGATGTATGCTGATCAGCAACTAACGGGAAGAGAAGAGACAGAGATGTGGGTGAGAGCATACGCTTCTGATACGCAGCTGTTCCGACGTGACTTTGCCATGTCCATGATGAAGCTATCGAATTATCATGTCTTGACTGGTCCTCTAGGTCAAGTCAGAACCACCTGCTCCAAGGTCCTGCCAAAGAACTGAACCATTGATGAGTCTCTCTCACTCTCTCTTTCCATCTTTACAGTTTTATATCTTCTGGATTCAACTATGAGTTTGTGACAGTCATTGTGTATATCCATCATCACCACTTACATTGATTTGACAGTACAATATGATTGTGTCAATTTGTGTGTTGTTGTTCAATAGGAAACTTGTGTGACACAGCTAAACTCTATCTAGGACTAGCCATAACTAGTCACCGAGTAAATAAGCCTTTTAGTTTGGCCCATATATATATTAAGCCCACCAGTTTCTAGGCTCACTAGGTTTGCCTTGCCTGTATGGCTTGCAGAGGCTGAAATGCGTTAATGCCAAATCAGGTCTGTCATCAACTTCCTTGTCTAACAGGAAAGCCTTTCTCTGGTTTTGATAAACTGACACTCGTGGACGATAACATCAGCAGCACAGATAGAAAATGTAATTCATAAGTTGATCATCATGGAGGGGAACCAAAAACCTTCAGAGAATTTAAATATTTTCATGGTGGAGAAGATGTCTCATTCTTGCATGGCCATTACAACTTTAATGTAAGTCATCCACTGGTAAAGAACTTGTCCACCAGTTTGTGCTTGGAGGTAACTAGTGGGTCAGCGTCAGGTGGGTAGAGTTGTATTTAATGCTTAACCATTAAAAGTGACCTGATCTATAAGATTATCATGATGAAATAAAACACCATGATGAAATAAATTTGAAAAGTCATCTAATTTACCAGTCATAATGTAGTTCTTATGAAGTTTATGAAAATAGTATTTTAATCCCTAAAATTTATGGACTATTGAATTGGTATTCTAAAAATACATTATAAAGGAACATTTCTATATACAACACAGAATTATCTTCTTTTTAAGATCTACACACTAAAAATGCCATTAGTGAATTAAATATCTAACTATGTGGTTTCTACATCGGAGTTTGATTTCACTAAATCCTCTTTCCCCAAGTTATAAGATTGATTATGATCGGTTCTTATCGATCCAACCAATGAGAAAAAAAGATCCACACCTGAACTTTAACATTTTTGATTCCTATACAACTTAAATTTCTGGTTATCAAGCTAAAACTCTCTCACACACACAACTCTACAACTCGTGGTATACACACAAACACAAATGTGAAAGGAAGTGAAAAAAGCGAAGAGAACACATGGAAGGACGGGAACATCGAAGTCGGGAGCATAGGAATTATCAGCAAAGGGATCAGAAAGTGACACATTTAAGAGCCTAACTTTGCAGAAATGTGTAGTTAGTTGGTCGAAGTGCGTGTTCTTGCACGTGCGCACATGTGTGAATTTGTTGAACCTTGCGTATTTCTTTTTTACGTGCACACGTGCCCACATGCATGCCTGATTTTGCTAGCTATTTAGAATTTCCTTAAGTTATCTATCAATCAAATCTCCTTTTTTGTTCTTATTTTCTTAGAGTATTTGAAGTTTTGAACTTACATGGCATGTGTGCCAAGCACAGAGATCACTTCCAAACACTTACAAGAAAAATATCTGAGAATTTAATCATATAATAAGATTTTTTATACAAACCTACTCAAAACTTAATCATAGTATAATGACACCAGTATCCCGTTATCCTATAGAGAGTGCCAAAATATACGAAAAGGACCAGAAAAGTGAAATAATCAGGAGGTTTAGGTAAGAATTAAATTAGCTAGTACGAAAAGGAATAGAAAATACAAAAACAAAATGTGAGGGCATGTGAGATATCATAAAAGCGTAGTCAATTAGACCGCTCGGATCTTCTTTGTCACCACTTGTCTGTCGAAGTCGCTTTGACCCATGCACCATCTAATTACTCCCACTAATACTACAAATTAACAAAAATACATACCGATTATAAACATATAATGTATGATTAATGGGCATTTATCTCTGCTGGCCTAGTTTCTGGAGAATGTCACATGCAAACTTACTATTAGAATGAGATTTTTAATAAATGTAGTATTGAATTTTCACTCTAGCTAGTTAGATATACGTCGGTCGTTTATTTTTTGATGTAGTGCAGGTTTGGTTTTATAATATTTGGATCAAATGAGAAATGTCTGGACACGGACGCTGCTTGTCATTCCCATGTTACACACTGGCATTGTAAGAAAAGAGTAACAAAGTATGATAGCATTTATTAATCGAGTTCACATGTTATGAACTTGCAAAAGAACGCTTGAGTGTGCCTAAATAACGCCGACTTATCCATTAGCTATTTATAAATGTTATTTAGTCTATATATGCTGCTCTGATAACGACAAAACAAGAGCCAAAAATTATTAGACCAACCTAAGGTTTGAAAATTAATAAGCAGAAGAAGTAGGAGACGATGATAATAAGTTTAATTAAGATATACTCCGTATAAGACCAATAAACTGAATAAATTAAACAAAGATATAGAAAGGAAATCACATACGGGGCATATACATGCATGTGTATAAATTAAGTTGATGCTTCATCCATTGTTTTTTCTCTCCTAACCTTTCTCACTACACTAGTTCAATCGATCATAAGAACAAAAAGAAAAAGAAAATGTTGGGTTCGTCGGAATGGAGTAGTGGATGCGAGTCAGGATGGACTCTGTACTTAGACCATTCTGTTTCTTCTTCTCCAAGTCTTTCTTGTTTCCCAGACATCAATGGGTTTAAAAACAGAAGAAGAAGCAAAGATTCATGGAGCCAAAACTATGTGCATCAAGAAGAAGATGAAGAAGAGGAAAGTTTGTCAATGATTTCAGATGCATCTTCTGGTACTCCAAGGAACATATCTTTGGAAGATTCTGTCAAAAATTTAAACAGTGTTGGCTCCAAGATGCAGAGCAAGAGAGAAAAGAGAAGACGAGATCATCGTGAGAAAATGAACTCTGTGCTTGATGATACTGCTAGTTCTGATGTAAGTCTTTTTCTTTTCAAAAAATATTTTGCAAACCCAAGTGAAAAAATAGTCCATTAGTCATCACTCTTTCGTCCAAGGACAAAGATCAATCTATTTTTTTCTAATAGATATATTAAATTGACACATTTACACCACATAGACTTCTAGGATAAATTTGGCCTTAGCATTTGTCCAAAAAAAAAAAAAGTTTGGCCTTAGCAATGATAAAAACAAATATTTATATGTATTATCTTGATTTTATCTTCTATTTTGTATATTTCTTGTAGATGTTGCAGAAAAGTAGTGTGGGTGGTAATAAGATAGAGCAAACCTTTCCAGAAAGTACATTGGATTATTCACAAGGCTTCTCGGCAACTCGCTTTCAGGTTTCTCTCTCTCTTCACCCAGTGAGATTCTGTTTGAGCACACGTGACTTGTCTCAAGAGACTCACTACATGTGTTTGTTTGTTTAAACAAGTAGGACAAAACAGCATTCCGAGATCAGTATGGTTATTTGCATACGGAAATTCTAAATAACCAGTTAGGTAATATATACTTCTTTACTCTTTACTCTTATGAATATGAAGTGTATATACTCCAATCTGACTAAAACGTTATCCTTGTTTACTCTTTACTCTTGTGAAGCTTTTATGGATTCAAGTAATGATTAAAGTGAACCTTATAGTCCTTAGGAAAGAAGTGCTATAAAAGAAACCCACAAGTGAAGGGATTGGATCGACTAAAGACAGGCCCTCAAATCTTCAATGGATCTGAATCTTTTATCTTGTGATATGTAATTTCGTCACAAACGAATTTTTTTTTTCTTGTAGCGCCCTTCTGTAACTTTTTTGTTTTCAACAAGTCAATGGCAATTTTTTTGTCAGTGTAGGTGTAGCAGCATTTCCCCTCCTTTTACTGCGGATCATTTTTAACTCAAACAAACGATAGCTAACACGATATAATATATTCATAACACGAGGTTCGCGTTGAGTGTACAAGTATTAAGCGCGAATACTCACTGACCACACCTAATCAGAACCCGTAAAAACTCAAATTAAAGGGACACGAGTTTTCTTTTCAAAAGCCTTTTACTGAAAAAATCAAATCAAATCTATCTTTAACTAAAAAAACACCATAGCTAACCGTAGAACTAATAGAAACGTGTAACGCAATAAAGGAAAACATATATCTCAAAAAATAAAAATAAATAAAGGAAAAATACTTTCGAGGTGGACGTGGCGCAGGAAAAAAGCCTAAAAATTAAAGAATCCAATAGATTAGTGCCAAGAAAGACGTGGGAACAAAAGTTCAATAGTCACCTAGCTGCTGCATAGTGACATAAATAAATAGCTTAAGGAAAAATAAAACTTAATCTCTTCAAATATAATAAAATAAACAAAACTTATCTAAATCTTGTTCTCTCTTTGACACAACTCTAAATCTCGGAGAGTTATAAATTCGATCGAAGAAAAACTAACTCTGAAGAGCTTTACAGTTTTTTTTAAAAGTTTTTCAGCTATTTTTGTTCTGAGTGAGTTTGGGAGTGTCAATCGGCCACGCCTGAATGGGCCTTATTGCATTATGGTCCATCTGAACTTGACCCAAGCTAAAATCATGAAAAGTACACAGTTCATCAAAATTTTAGAGTATTTTAGGATTTTTGTTTGAGTGAGAAAGAATTTTAATTACATATATATATATATATATATATATATATATATATACATTTTTTCATGAATAAATCTATCTGCCGAATGAAATTTGAGTATTTTTCATGAACAAAATATTTATCTATATCTATTTGTTGACTTAAAAAAATTATAAAATTTCTTGATTTGTTTTGAGTAGAATATTTATTCATATGTTTTCTTTTTGACTAAGTTTTTATTCATATGATACTTGTCTAAAATATACTTAGTTTAGCAATCAAGGTTGTTTCATTTCACCATAAAGATACCATATTGGAACCAAGGGGGTGTTACTGGGAGTTAGATTCATATAGAATTTGTTGATTTAAAAGTTGATAGATTTGTTAAATTTGGAAAGAATTATAGAGAGTTTTGTATATTGTGAAAATCAGTAATTATAAATTATTAGAATGATTTTAAGAATCTAAGTTAAATATGTAGTATTCTCTAAATCTTGTCTCATGAGTTAAATGATTAAAAATACAACTTCCAATAACACTAAATTTAATAGATTTATGAAATCATTAAAACCTAAACATTTTGAATAACCAAAGATTTGTAGAGAATTGTAAAATCATCGTACCAATAACAAAGGATTTATAGAGAATTATAAAATCATCGTACCAATAACATTATATTCTATAATTTTTTAAAATCATTAAAAATCTATTTTCCATTAACACCCTCTTAGCTGACTTGAATATAATAAGAAAAACCAAATCAAACACAGAATACAATTATAAACTATGCCACTAATACATGAAAATATGGTGTTATCAGCGCTGCATTGTCTCTCATTAATTATTTAAAGTTTAAATTTAATAAATACGAGTTCGATACCAAAAATACCACTTTGATAATCTTGTTTAATTTCTTTCTTTTTTTGTTTTCTTCTACAAATTCTTTTTGTGTGTTAATCATAACGAGGGACGTCGTACGATGCTTTAATTAGCCCCCTTATTGGTCTATACGGTTGTAAGTTGGATCCATTTTTCTCTTCAATGTAGGTAGGTTCGAAGGGAGAATATTTCAATAATTCAATCAAATATTAATAATTTAAGTCAAGCTTAACCATGCAATTTCATGTTAAAATCCCGGTTAAGTTTCAGAATCCCCACGTGGTTTTTCTTGGGTTAACTTCGTAGTATTGTGTTATTTTATATTCAATATCTTTAAAAAAAAGAAAAAAATGATTACCAAATTATATTATGTTTTCAAAATAAAAAAGAAAAAAATAAATAAAAATGATAATAGTTATCAAATTTCTTTTTAAAAAATATATTTTTAACGTCGCAGCAAAATAATAAAACATAAATTCTAAATCTTAAACATTAAATATTAAACACTTAACCCTAAACCTTTGGATAAACCATAAACCCTAGGGTTTAGGATTAATCCAAGGGTTTAGGATTTACCCAACAGTTTATGATTTAGGGTTTAGGATTTAGGATCTAGGTTTAATGGTTTAGTGTTTTAAGATTTAATTTGTAGTGTTTATGATTTAGAATTTAGGATTTATCCAAGGGTTTAAGATTTAACCAAGAGGTTTTAGGGTTTAACCAAGGAATTTTAGGGTTTACCCAAGATTTTAGGATTTTGGATTTATGGTTTAGGGGTTTATGAAGTTTTTTAAAAATTATCAAAATTGTTATTAAAAATTTATTTTTTGTCAACTACTATTTTTATTTATTTTTACATTTTATTTTAAAATATAATATAACTTGACAATATTTTCTTTCCATATTTAAAAGATATTGAATATGAAATAACTAAATCCTGTTGATTGGTGAACCTACAGATACACCCTATGGGGCGAACCCAAGAATTACTCGTATGTAAATTCATCTAGACTCTTTGATTTATAATCAAATACCATCACTGGATTACCATCACATCGCTGAGTAACCTTTGATGAAATGAAGAAGTTCAGATCTAAAATATATAAAATTTTACAATCTGAACTCGTATATGCGATTTGTTGATACTCGACAACGACTGTTTTGAAAAGTACATAATTGTTTTCTGAAAGGTTCAGAATCACCACCATAACGTTTTCTGAAGGGTTCAAAATCCAAACCCGGATCGATCCGCGGTTTCGATTGTTTAAGGAGAGTTCATAATTGTTTTTGAAGGGTTCATAATTGTTCATAAAAGATATTTTTGCCAATGACAATATATTTTCTAAAGGGTACAAAATTGTTTCTGAAAGGTTCAAAATTGTTTGTGAATTGTACAAAATTGTTTCTGAAAGGTTCAAAATTGTTTGTGAATTGTACAAAATTGTTTCTGAAGGGTTAAGAATTGTTTCTAAAGAGTTCAGAATTATTTCTGAATGGCTCCGAATTTTTTCTAAATGGCTCATAATTGCTTCTGAATGGCTCATAATTGTTTATGGGTTCATAATTGTTTCTGAAGGGTTCATAATTATTTCTGAAGAGTCCAAAATTTGTTCCGAAGGGTTCACAATCACCACCATACTATTTACAAATTGTTTTGAATCCAAACTTGGATCAACCAGCGGTTTAGATTGTTTCTGGAGGGTTCATAATTGTTTCTGGAGGGTTCAAATTGTTTACGAAGGTTCAAATTGTTTTCGAAAGGTTCAAATTGTTTATGAAGGGTTCATAATTGTTTTTGAAGGGTTCAAAATTGTTTATGAAGAGTTCAAAATTGTTTCTGAAGGGTTCAGAAATGTTTATGAAGGATTCAAAATTGTTTCTGAAGGTTTCGTAATCATCATCATATTATTTACAATTTTTTTTTCTAACCCAAACCCGGATAACCCCGCAGTTTGGAGTTTCTGGAGGGTTTATAATTGTTTCAGAATGGTTCAGAATTGTTTATAAATTTTTTGCCAACAACAATATGTTTTCAAAAGGGTTTAGAAATAGTTTTGAAGGGTTCAGAATTGTTTCTGAAGGATTCAGAATTATTTCTGAAGAGTTCATAATTGTTTTTGAATGGTTAATAATTGTTTCTGAAGGGTACATAATCACCACCATACTATTTACAAATTGTTTCTAATCCAAACCTAGATCGACCCGAGGTTTGAATTATTTCTGAAAGGTTCAATATTGTTTATAAAGGACATATTGTCAATGACAATATGTTTTATAAAGGACATATTGCCAATGACAATATGTTTTCTAAATGGTTCAGTATTATTTCTAAAGGGTTAAAAATTATTTATTAAGGATATATAATTGTTTTCGGAAGGGTTAAAAATCACCACCATACTATTTACAAATTGTCTTTAATCCAAACTTGAATCGACCTGTGGTTTGGATTGTTTTTAGAGGGTTCATAATTGTTTCTGAAGGGTTCATAATTGTTTCTGAAGGGTTCAAATTGTTTCTGAATGTTTCATAATTGTTTCTAAAGGGTTTAGAATTATCTATGAAGGGTTTGTAATCACCATCATACTATTTACAAATTGTTTGTAATCCAAACCCGAATCAACCCATGGTTTGGAGTTTCTGGAGAGTTCATAATTGTTTCTGAATGGTTCAGAATTGTTAGTAAATAATATTTTTGCAAATGACAAAATATTTTCTAAAGGATTCATAAATGTTTCTAAAGGATTCTAAATTGTTTCAGAAACAATTCTGAATTGTTTCCGAATTGATCATTATCACAAAGCATTATTAAAATAATATTTTTTTAAAAAAACATTTTTATTAAAATAATAATAAAAATGTAAAACATCATTTAAGTTTTTTGGTCACAACAGCACTTAATATAATATGAGTATGGGTTGAAAATGTTTATATCTGTTGTCAGTAACAAAATATTTTGGATATCTGGTTTCTGTTGAGTTATGCGTTAACTTAATCTATATATGATTTACTAGAATAACTGGAGAGCAAATGATAGTTGTCAATTTCTTACGGAGATGTTTGATCCACCGTCTGAGTCACTGGATACGTCGTCTTCCGGTTGAGATTGCTCTGCATAAGGTGAAACCTCAAAGGCCTACAGAAGAAGGATGGAGCTGCTCTCATATATTATTTTCAGTATAACATTAATCCAAAGTGGTTGGGAGAAAGAAAAATATGTAGGTGCTCACATTGATTACACTTTGTAAAGCTTGAAGTTATAAATGGGACTCACATGTGAATATGTTGTTGTACTCGGTTGTAATCTTTCTCTCTCTCAAACGTGCATACAAATATAAATTATGTCGACAGAAATGGAGGTTGTAAGTGTTCTTCAGTACCTTGACAACAAATCCATATTGGTCACCGGAGCTGCTGGGTTCTTAGCAAAGAGTACACTATCCCTTTCTCTCTATATATATTTTATATACATATAAATCCTACTAGTTACAAAATATTATGTAACTGACAACATTTCACACGTATGTAGCCAGGTGCTAAATTTTTTTCTATGAGGTCGATTTCCATTTAGAACAATTTTTTTGTCCTTGATTAAGCTAAAGCCATCAATGGCCATCTGGTGGACTGGATTTCCGGTCGGGCTACTTCATCCTTGAAATTAGACAGACTTGTCTCGGTGCCATCGGTTGGTTGTGTTGGTTTGGTTCTTGCAAAGCAAGTTATACCTCGTATCATCCAACTAAGACGTGGACCACCTAAGATTAGCAAAAATAAAAAGTTATAGATAATATTCGCACGTCGTATATGATTCGTAAGAAAGAACTCGAGCTAGACTCGAACCGAACGATTATATATTTATAACATCCTATAAAATTTCTAGTATAGACTGCAATATGCATCCGTGGCTTTAACAATGAAGTCCACGCATTGTAAATGCTTGTAGGCTTGTTGTGATCACCACTTAGAAAACTAAATATTTGATCAGTACTTACTTACCAAGTAGTTTGTAGGTTGATATAAGAAAAGCTTATGCAACTCATTTTTGTATAACCTTGTATAATCGATCACCACTTATAATCGGTCGAGGAGGGGAGGGGGGTCCAAACAAAATTGCACATAGCAGAGACGGATCCACGTCGGGAGGAAGGGTGTCAGCTCACACCCCTTAAATAATAGTTACAACATTTGTAGGCTAAATAAATATGGATATAATAGCCTAGTTGGTCGAGATTGCTTTTCTTGACACCCCTTAAACTGGGTTTGATTCCACCTACTTGCATCTATGTTTTAATTTTTAATCTATTTTTATCTGGGACTTAAACTCAAATACAATTTTACTGGCCTAAATTTGTTTTTTTTTTTTCTGAAATCCAAACTAGTTTTTGCGCTGGATTTATTTGTTTTATATGAGTTTCTAAAGCCTACTTTCAGTATGAATTTTACAAAGGTAATTTTAAAAAAAAAACAATTTAATTTTCCAAAGGTAAATTATAAACACTTTTATATAATATAGTTTTGATATTATAAAATTAAAAAATTAAAATATAATACATTTTTAATAACATTATAAATTTAAATTCAGTATTTAAAATATACAGCGTAAAAAATTAAATTAATTAATTTTAAATAATTAATTTAAATTTTGATCCTGGTAAAAAACAATTCTGGATCCACCACTGGATATACGTATATCTTCGTATTCCGTACAAGTTACTTCTTAATTCATTAAATGTATAAACAAGTACTTTCATAGATAGAGAGTATCCTTAAATTTCTTAATCTAAAAATAAAGGTATATACATTTAAATGCAGTTTTCGTAGAGAAGATATTAAGGGTGGCACCAAACCTGAAGAAGCTCTATCTTCTTCTAAGAGCATCAAATGAAAAATCTGCTACCCAGAGGTTTAAAGACGAGGTTTGTCTCTTCATACTTGGGTTTTAAATGAGTGAGTTGCTATAGGTTTGGTTGTTATTTATTGAAAAAACTATTTAATCACGATTAAGTTTTTAAAATTTCAAAAAGGTCAATCATAGCAATTAGATAAGTTTGTACCCCTTCCCAAAAGTGAAAATATGATTTATTATTCGTTTTTTAATTATACACATAAATTTAACGAAAATCCTTTAACAAAACTAAACCCTAACCCATTTGTCAAGAAAATGAAATATAAATAATTAATCAATTTCACAAATTTTATAGTTACGTTTAAAAAGTTTAAGCGTATTCCAATTGAAAGTTTTCTTAAATAATTTTTTGATCATTATAGTTTAAGCTGGAATAAGAAATGAACTAGTATGCATATATATATTATATAAATCCATAAATTCATCGAAGATCAATACAAATAGTATTCTAATAAACATTAAAAAAAATATTAACAGGTTACTCTTTACTTATCACTGCATACGTTATACTCGCATAAAATTTGGATTAAGGATTTTTTTTGGATTAAGGATTTCCTTAACTATTAATAAGTATAACTTTATTAAAATAACTAAAAGATTTTTTTTTGACAAAGAAAATTAACCGAAAGCTAAAAGGACCACCATCAATTGATGCTAATATAGCTTTGAGGTATTGAAAATCAATGCAGATTTTGGGGAAGGATTTGTACAAGGTACTGAAGGAGAAGTATGGTCCAAATTTTAATCAACTTATATCTGAGAAAGTCACAGTTGTCAATGGAGACATTTGCCTTGAGGATCTGGGTCTTCAAGACTCTGACTTGGAACATGAGATGATCCACCAAGTTGATGCCGTTGTTAATTTAGCTGCAACTACTAAATTTGATGAAAGGTACTGATTAATGTCTTTTTTTTTGTCTGGTCGGCTAATTTTAATATCTTACTACTAGTTACTATTGAGTTATTGAACCACCATGAACTTGATTAATTATCACTCACAGTACCAAAACAAAATGTAAAGCTGGTTTTAGATCGGACAGTAAACTTTACTTTCTTGCAAAACCACCAAGATATTAGCGCGACAACAGCTATAGACCGAATATTAAAAAAATGTATAGAGTGAAAACAGCAATAAAAGTATAGATTACGGTCCAATTGATATGTTGTATAACTAATGATTGTTACATTATCCGCAGATACGATGTTGCACTTGGGATCAACACATTGGGTGCTTTGAATGTCTTGGATTTTGCCAACAGATGTGCAAAGGTTAAGATCTTTGTTCAAGTATCAACAGGTATTTACAAAAACAAAACTATGCTGTCAGTGACGGTGAAATAACTTGTGTTTATAAGGTAGGCTACGTAGCAATATATATATGTATATTTTTTTTTTTACGTACGATGGTTTCTTCCATGTGAAACTAATTCTTTGAAGCGAACATAGCTTCTAAAAGCAATAGAAGCAATCTCAATGATAGTCTCTAATACTGCTAAAAATAATAAAAAGTTATTAGTATTATATTATTTGAAGTGAACATAGCTTCTAATAGCAATCCCAGTGGTTACTCAGTAGTTTCTAAGAGCAATCTCAATGGTTATTAATTACGTAGTTTCTAATAAATTTTTGAAGTGAACATAGCTTCTAAGAGCAATCTCAATAGTTACTCAGTAGTTTCTTATTCATTAGCACTGTGGTTGCTCTAATCTTTCCATTTTACTACAAATTCTTCGAAAGATAAAGACATTTTGAGTTTATATCAAAAAATAAAAGTGGTCACGGAGGATTACATGGGATGTGACTTTATATGGGAAATATAACTATAATGCAACATATATAGCTTATCTTCCATATTTTTTAGCAAAATAATTAAAAAACATAGCTTATACTATCACGATATTGACATGTAACTAATAACTACCAAGTACATACCGAACAGTAGATATATATATATATATATTTATTTTGTTTTTCTAATAATAGGGCTAACAGTAGATACATTTTCGTTTCTTTTTCTAACAGACGATATACCAATAGAAATCAGATAACCAATTCACAACTCTCCAATATTTGCCAATTTATGGACATTGATCACTGTTTACGTTCCAATCTAATTTATAAAGTTGATGTGAAAAGTCTTATTATAAGTTTTTTGGGGTACTAGTGTTCAGAAGTGTTATTATAAGTGACATTTAAAGTTGATAACACAACTGATGTATTCTTTCTCAGAGCATTTTCAGTTAATAGTTCTAAGGAAGATTCCATAATTAAAACCACCAACTAACAACATTTATAATATAGCTTACGTGTGCGGGGAAAAATCTGGTTTGATAATGGAAACACCATACCGTATGGGTGAGACGTTGAATGGAACCACCGGCCTAGACATCATACATGAGAAGAAATTGGTCGAGGAGAAACTTGACCAGCTCCGTGTCACCGAAGCCTCTCCTGAAACCATCACACAAACCATGAAAGATATGGGACTCACCAGGTTCTATTCCCAATTATGTGTTGCAATAAAATACCAGTTGGTGTTAACCTTTGAAATGATTAATGACTATAGTCTAAATAATATGGTAGGGCAAGAACGTATGGATGGCCAAACACTTACGTTTTCACAAAAGCAATGGGAGAGATGATTGTAGGGGCAAAAAGGGAAAATTTATCACTTGCGTTAATTCGTCCGTCAATTATTACTAGCACTATCAAAGAACCGTTCCCTGGCTGGACAGAAGGCATCAGGTTAGAACATAGGGTTTCATAACATATTTTTAAAAAATAATTATATATATGCGATGTTTTGAACCTTTTTGTATATGCTCTTAAACAAATTATAGTTGTAACTGGTAAACCAACTTTAAAAGCTGAGAATGCTTTAAGAAAATTCTAAAGTCCTAAAAGTCAAATATTATCCAATCAGATTTTACTAATCAAGAGTTTTTTCTAAAGCCTATAAAATTTGGTTTTTTAGATTACAACCGCTACTAAAAGCTTATATCTAAAAAGTTATTTCCAAGCATGACCTATGTTTTTATTCATGTTATACTAGAAAATATACAGTAAAAACTCAATAATTAAATTAATAATGTTGAAATTATGATAGATTATTAATTTATAGAGTTATTATTATAAAAATTCTTATTTAGAATTATATTTTAAAATATTTATTTTTCATTTAGAAAAGTGAAAAATATTTAATTTCTCGATATTATATATTAGTTAAAATTTGTAGATTTGAATTTCATATATTTTTATTAGATTTTGATAAATAGTTTATATGTTGAATACATATCATAAAATTACAGATGATATATAAACGATTCAATTTTATTGTTTTAATAAAACAAAATGTAAAAATTGCAGATGAAATTTATTTTGAAGAAAATAAACAAAAATGCTTTTTGAATGTTTATATAAACTTTTTATATGGTAATTATTAATTTATGATTTTAATAGAACCATATATTTACCTAAGTTTTTTTAAATATTATTATCTTATTATATTTTAAACTGGTCCGATTTGGAACCAGAGAAATTCATTAATTTATCCTGTTATTACTGTATATGGGTAGTTAAATAATTTTTCAAATATATCTTAAATTATTTAAATTGATATTCATAATAAATAGAACAAGTATATTACAGCTTTTGTAAATTAAATAAATGATTGTGATATTAGGCTACTTATGATTGTACCACTCTTTAATGTACAGGACAATTGATACTCTAGGTGTCGGATATGGTAAAGGCAAACTCACATGCTTCCTTGGTGATCTTAATGCTATTTCCGATGTGGTACATACTTTCTTTCACATTCATCTTATTTTGCATTGTGCATTAACATTTCTTCCGATAACATACATATAACTTATAATCAACACTAGGGCTGGGCAAAAAATCCGGATCCGAAAAACCGAATCGAATCCGATCCGAAAAAGTAGTACTGAACCCGAACCGAAATTCATTAAATATCCGAACGGGTTCAAAATTTTGGTATTTTTAGAACCGAAACCAAACCCGACCCGAACCGAAGTATTTTGGGTACCCAAATGTATCCGAAATGGATTTATATATCTAAATATATTAACTATTTTTAGATTTAATGTATATTAAAAACATTCAAAATATATAAGATACTTTTAAATTTTCCAAAATACTTGAAAATATATACAAATAGTCAAAAATAAATATCTAAAATAGCTAAAGTATACTCAAAACACCAAAAATACTTAAACAGTCTACTGATTCTCTATTCAAATGTTCAAATCAAACTAATTTATATGTTAAGTTTAGGTATTTTGACATATGTTATTCAAATTTATTTGTAATATATTATTTTATTTATAGATTTTGAGAAATTTAAAGTATATAATGAATTTTAAAATTTTAAAAATAATTTAAATGGATTATCCGAACCCGAACCGAACCCGCAAAGATCCGAACCGAACCCGAACCGAAATTTAGAAATACCCGAACGGGACTGAAATCTTTGACCCCGATAATCCGAAATCCGAATTGACCCGAACCGAACCCGAATGGATACCCGAACGCCCACCCCTAATCAACACAGTACATACCACTATCTCAATAATCCACAAAAATGAATCAAATCTGCTTAAGGATTTCTCACGTACATATGTTTTATTCTTTTTAATTAACATTCTACAGTTCTCTTCACATTAATTTTAACTATAGGATTAAAAAATTAAAAGAGTTTTTTGAGAAAACAAACATAATAAGTAGAATTACTAATTATCATTTAATATTTTTAATGTAATTTATATGAATCAGATGCCAGCAGACATGGTAGTAAATTCGATGTTAGTATCGATGGCTGCTCAAGCTGGAAAACAGAAAGAAACTATTTATCATGTGGGTTCCTCAATAAGAAATCCCTTGAAGAATGAGAAGCTTCCTCAGATAGCATACCATTGTTTTACTACCAAACCATGGACTAACAAAGAAGGGAAGCTGGTTCGTGTAAGGAATATTGAGGTTCTGAGTTCTATGGCTAGTTTCCACAGATACATGGCCATACATTACTTGATCCCATTAAAGGTACCTACATTTTTAGATTTTAAATAACCGGAAATTGGGTTCCTGATCACGTATATATGTTTCTTTTTGGTTTATTACAGGGACTTGCATTATTAAACATTGTATTTTGCAAGCTTTTGGACCAACGTTTGAAGGATTTTCATAGGAAGATAAACTTTGCATTCAGGCTCGTTGATCTCTACCAGCCCTACCTCTTTTTCCATGGAGTGTGAGTAACTTAATTATCAGTTTCTCACTATGTTATCTGTTCTCTAATCTAATGTGTTTTGAGATTTAAAACAAATGTTGTGCAGATTTGATGATACAAACACGAAAAAGCTGCAAGGAATGGTGTTGAAGACAGAAGCCGAAATCGAGATGTTCTATTTTGATCCAAGGACGATCAATTGGGACAACTATTTTGTGAATATACATGTTCCTGGACTGGTTAAGTACGTTTTCTAATGATCTCATCTGTGAAGCCTTTGTTTTATCATGTTCCAACGAGTATAAACTGTGTGGAAAATATAGTACTCGTTGATCTGTTTTTATTCGGCTATGTTTTCAAATTTGGATATTGCTCTTTTATTTATAATTTCAGCATTTGCATATCTATAATGGAACTATAATTTTTTAATATAATTTTATTTGACGTCCTGTGTTCTCCATATGAGTTAATAATATTCAATATTGAAAACAAGCACTCCTTCCATTTTATACCAATAATAATAATCTGAAAGGCGAATAATAACCTCTTTGACATGTAATTCTTCGCAACTCCATCAGGGACAAAACAACATAAACTAAATGATCTGAACATAGTGTTTGCACACAGTAGACTCGAATCCTAATCTATCGCGAGTACTTGATCTCTAGAGCCGATCGAGACCACCATACCACCGCGCACAAGAAAGTGTTTTGCAAGTGCCTAGTGGAGCCGGACAGAGTAAATTCAACTCAGGGCTACAAGGCCTTTTAAGAGTCTAACGTAATATATACTCTCTCTTTTAGCACCATCCCACTCGATTGTTGGCTACAACTTCATCTAGACAATCGAAATTCTTCAAACTTTGCATGCTCTTCTAAAGTTATTGTGAGTCACTTATTGCACTAACAAATATATGTATTTACTATTTAGCATAAATGTATTGCCCTATGTAAAAGTCTAGCTTCATAATAAAGAACATTTTACCAAAAAATAGGAAATTAATTTAATGATTTGCCATTTTATTGTTGGATACTAATCATGCTAACTCATTTCTTGACTTATTCTTTTTTTTTTTCTAAAGTCACAAAACATTTTTTTTATAAAACTATGACGGTATATAAATATGTTTTAGCAGGCATGTGTTTTCTTTCTATCTATCGTATATACTCTTTCGTATGAATTGAATACCCGCTCTACTCGTTTTTTTTTTCCATCCAGGTGATATATATGTTTTTAATGTTATACAGTATGTTTGAAAATTTAAAGTTTTAAACTATATATATTATAAACAAAAAATAATATTCTTAAGACGAATGTATATATTTTTGCGTCATCAATAGTATAATTTTCTTACAAAACAGAGAAACAAAAAAAAAAGAAAAGAACCTGAGCGGTCTGATGCGTAACGAACGATGCCATCCTCCGCATCAATCTCATCGCCTTCTTCTCTAGCTCTTCTCTCAACCCAAACTCGATCTCCACTCTCCTTCTTCTTCCTCACTCCCAAAGCTCTAATCTTCTCCAGAACCAGAACCCCTGATCTTCTTCCTTCTTCTCTGTTTGCTTCCCGGCGACCCCGCGATTTCATCAACGTTAGATTCGATTACTTTTTTAGATTCGATTTTTGTTTTTTTGTCTACACGATTCAGTTTCTGGGTTTTGGAACAGGGGAGGGATGACTTCATCGACGGTACGCGGAGCTGGAACCGGAAGATCAGACCTGAGTACGAGTTCGATGACGAGGGTTACGAAGAGGAAGACGAGCGTGATGATGAGGAAGAAGAAGAAGATAGAAGCTTGGATCTTTTGCTTAGGTTCGTGGAGAACGTCTTCAGAAAAGTCTCCAAGAGAGCTAGGAAAGCCGTCCGATCGATCTTGCCTGTTTCCATCTCCACCAAGCTCGTAAAGTCTCCACCTTTCGAATCACGTTGATGATCCTCTTTTTTCGAGTATTGAATCAAAGCGATAACCTTTGTGCTGTTTTGTTTAACGTAGGTGGGTTTCTCAGTGAATGGCGTGCTTATACTTGCGTTTTTGTGGATCTTGAAGGCCTTTCTCGAGGTAAAGATTCATGCTTTAGTTTTGTTGGAAGTTAACTAGGAGTGGATTGTTTTGTTTCCTTACAATTGATTGATTGATGTATCTTAGTTATTGGATTAACTGACTATGGTAGAAGAATGTATATGTCATAAGTTTGAATTAGAGAGGCTAGAAGAGCTTTGTTTAATGAGTAGTTCAGTGAATGGCCACTCTCTCTGTTGTTGGACACTTGAGCTAACAACGTTGCATATTCTTCAGTGTTGTTATGTCTTCAAGGAGACAATGTATGTGTTGATAACTTTTTATGTTTGGATTGGCATTTTTTTTTTTTAAATTGTAATTTCACATGGTTGATTGAATGCAGGTAGCTTGCACACTTGGGACTATTGT
The DNA here is from genome assembly GCA_016771965.1 of Brassica carinata. Taxonomy (NCBI): domain Eukaryota; kingdom Viridiplantae; phylum Streptophyta; class Magnoliopsida; order Brassicales; family Brassicaceae; genus Brassica; species Brassica carinata. The sequence goes on from JAAMPC010000154.1 coordinate 41,016, forward strand.
ATTTACGAGCATTCTACTTATACGGGGACTTTGGGCTGGTGTAGCATACGTACAAGAAAGCCGCAACAACAGGATCAACGAACTCGCTGATGACCCTCGTTCGTGGAACGGGGTGCAACCAGCGTCATGATTAATGATGTTTCAGAGAATCTCAAGTTTCTGACTTTCGAGAGCCAAAAACCGGTTTAGGTGGTTGTCCGAAGGCAATAAAACGACAGCTGAGTTCTGAATCAGAAAGCAGTTACAGTGGATGGATGTTCTATCTGCTATGTGTGGATGATTTAGTAATTAAAAAGAACAAAATGTAATATTTTGTAGCATTTTACTAAAGTCAGCTATGGAAGCTTGGCATGCAGCATTTCTTGTTTTTCTAAATAAAAAAACAAATATATAGAATCACAGCATTTGTGTTTAAAAAAAAAATTGAATCACAGCATTTACCTATGCTAATTTTCAAGTTTTGTAAATAATCATAATTTGAATGACTTCAGTCATTCACAGGTTTAGTACAAACTCGTTTTATTAATTTCTTTTCTCAAGTCTGGAAGAATGATTCAATAAAGAGGAGTGCATGTCCTTGCTATACTCCACTCGACACCAAGTCAAAGCTCACTGTAGCAAATAGCCCTCGATCTTGTGGTCTTTCCAACAGCATTCTGAACATTGGAAGGTGCTCTCCAATACTTAACTTCCACCTGTCCAGACATCTCATATGCAGCTCCCTGATCTATGAGGACCAGGTTTCAACACTTCGATACATCAAAATCCTACCACTACTGTTTGCTGTACCAATCACTAAGACGTATATATATATTCTTTGTTGTGTTCTTTTTTGTTATGTGGTTGTATTATATTAGGGCTCTGGTTGTATAGTTAGGATACAATTTGTTTATTTGTCCTATTTAGTCCTATGAATAATACAAAAACGACCCATGGAGTTTCATAAGTCTACATGTTTTATGGGTGGTTTTGTTGTTTTTGTATAAAATAACGAAATAGGATATGTATATAATTATATATACAACTACTTTTTCGCTTTGAATTAAACAATTTAGTTCATGTAAAAATAACAATTTAGTTCAGATTCGGCTTGATTTATATGCCAGCTCCCAAGACTACAAATCTGTGCCTTCTATTGGATTTGTTGTTAGCTTTATATAAAACATTTTAATCGTACACGAGCTAAAGCATGATACATGGAAATGCCAGCAAACTGTGGAAAGAAGAGTCAAGAGTTGTATATATATATTACACTATTTGATTGGATTTGCTGTTAGCTTTATAATATACATTTTGATCGTGTTCTACGCCTAATTAGTCGGTTCTGAGCTTAATAAAACTTACTATCTTAATACGTACTTTTGGGCTTATACCTTGAATATAACCTATTTTCAAGAATCCAAGACCTCATAAGGGAGAAATGATAGAGATAATCTATAGAACGTTTTTGTTATTAACTTATTTATTAAAGAGTTTTGACCAAACAAAAAACTTATTATTAAAGAGTATTTGATGATCGAGAGAAGTGAAGTTTACAAAGTTGTTGGTTAAAAGCGGAGGATATGTTATAGTGCACTCACAAATTAAAATACATTGAGCAATATATATTATTTTCACGTAAAACAAAAACCAACCAAACATCCACAAAAGGTTAAAAGTCGACAATAATGCCAAAAGATTAGTGGGTGTATGAAATTCCACTAAGATGCATTTTGAAGTTTTGATGTTCTTATGTACCTTTTATTCTCACTTAGTGGTACACACATATATAAACAGAGACAACACAACACAATGCATGTTATCCATAAATATCTTATTAGTATATTATACTTATATATGTACCAGGTGGTGTATTTATCTTCTACCTCCAAAATAAATACATGAAGGCTTTTTAAATTGTAAATATATATGCATAGGCGTGTAAGATCTTAAAGTAAATATATGTTGTGAATTTAGGGTCCGACTGGTGTAACCCTTGGCAGGTTCTTGGACTTTGCGATTCGCGGATGGTTGCGGTTTTAAGCATTTTCTAGAGATTTGTACGACTGATACAACGGTTAGAAATTGGTGTGTTTGCTGACTTTTATGGTAGTAAACTACCAAGCATAGCAGTGTTAAATAATAAATTAACAATATTTACATTTTATATAATTATAAAAGTATTAAAAATCATAATATTATAATAAATATAAAAACTATATTTAATATTAAATTTCTAAAAGTATTGAAAATCATAATATTAAATTTTAAAAAAATTATAGAAAATATTTTTGTTCTAAGGTTTATAATATAAATTAAAATATAATATATATACATTTTATAATTTCTATTATTTCAATTTAAAATTTTTATTGAGTATTTTTTCGTTTTATTTTTATTTTTTATTTTTAATTTTTTTAAGAAAAAAAATTATCCTTCCGCAACCGCAAACGCTAGCTGGAACCAGCTTTTGATTTTAAGAGGTTCGGAGCGGTTTGAAGCGATTTGTAGCATTTTTTGTGATTGTTTCAAAATCTGCCAACATTAACGTAAAGCTGGCGTTTGCGGATAGTAGTGGAGAAACCAGTCAAACCCTTAGTTGCGGATGGTAGCGGAGAAACCAGTCTAACCCTTTGTACGGGTCTCAAAACTGGACTCTCATAAACAATTTAAAACAATAAGATACACACAGTGTATATATACTGATTCAACTGCAGAGTTGTATTTTAACATTGCGGTGGACTTTACTAAGACCAAATCCGTTAGGTGAACAATACTCATAAGCATAGATGCATGTTTTCCATGTGACGTCCTAGTTGTCCTTTATACTTCTACAGTGAAGTTCTGTTTTTTTTTCTCATCTTGACGTATGTACAAATATTCGATTCACCAAAAACAGAGAATTAGACTCTTATACGGAAGTCAACTGTCAGATGTAGAATAAAAGCATATGCATTACTTTGTAAGTAACGATCAATCGCATATAAATTTGACGGCACGATCATATTCTCGCAAACATGAACATATCTATATGTTCGACCATAGAGATAAGTCAACTCGGTATATGATTCTACATACAATTAGTTAATCGTCAGCACCTGATAAGTCACGTCGATGTGTGTATATATATCTATAACATCAAGTATCGTATTCTATCTGCACCATATGCAAATGAATTATAGAATCACATGATTGAAAACAATGAATATTTTAGTAATTTGATGATAACTAAATTACACTATATATAAATTCTCTAAACGTGAAAAGGGCTTACTACTAATGAGGTAATGATTATGTGATTTAATATTGGTTAATCTATCTAAACTTAAAGGAAGATTCTACGAGAAACTAGAGACTCTTTTCTGTTCTGTCTAAATAAGGGAGCATATTCCCTCTCATATTGCCTATTGTTACAGATTGTTCTTAAGTAAACTACATTTATCCCCTAATTTAATTATTTTAAAATATTATATAAGTTGGAAATCAGTAGACTTAACCTTTACATTTATCATTTTTAATTAGATGTGATCTAAGATCTGATCCATCAGAAAAGACATTCGAGTTATCTGTTAAGACATTTTACAACACTTGTTTCTCCATTTATCAATTGTGTGCTTATCTTAACTTTTGTGTGTTTAGCAATAAACAATCGACAAATATCAAAATCCTTTTTAATGATTTCAGTAGTGGGCACGTATGATTACTATCAAATATGCATGCGGGTGAGAACTAAGTTTTTCTTTTTTAGAACACTGAGAACTAAAGTATATTAGCACATAATCAAACAAACATGCTTTGAAAAAATCAAACAAATTTGTCCAAATATTTAGCGTTTTCTAAAATCAAAGAAGAAGGCTCGTCAAATCGAAGACCGTAGAAGCTAAGGGTGGATCCAGAAAATTATTCAGCGTGAGATACATAATATAAAAATATTTAAATTAGAGATGTATATATCTATACACAAATAAATATGAGATAAAAATGAGAAAACTAATTATCTATCATTTTATGCAAAATAGAAATGGGATTGTGGCACTTGCCACACTCCTACATTCACTTGCGTCCGCCCCAGGTAGAACCCTTATAGCTTCCAACTCTAGGCGTCTAGCCTGTTCAAGGGGCCATCGCAGTCCATGTGAAACTCATGGCAACTCTTTTTCACTACAAAGAAAAATCAGTGATATAGTATAAAAAAAGAAATATATCAATTCAACAAATGGCCACAAATGATCTGTCTTCGTGTTATATATGTCGACGAATTTGCAAAAACTTAACGCAAAACATATAATAAATAGAATTACTCAACAGCCAGCGGAAATCAAACACGCTTACTCAACATCAGGTGGGAGAAGCTTTTCTCTCAAGAAGTTTTATACTATTGTTTTTTTTTTGAAAAAAAAGTTATATACTATTGTTTACAAAAAAAAGTTTTATATAATTGTTAGTGGAGAAAATTTATTGATTAATTACCATTTTAATACTATCTTTCCTACATACATCACTAATCGTATCCATTTCGATGTCATAGTGATCTATAGCCATTATCACATATTCTGCGACTGCTTAATCATTAAGCCAGACGTTACAAACTTGTGATTGAGTTTGTTTTGTCGCCAAAAACAGTAAGCCAGTTCATATTATCAAAAAGCAAACAGGGAAAACACGATATGATTTTGTCACTTTAACAGCACATATCAAATACTTTTTTGTACCATATAATATGCATTTTTGATGTAGAGACTACGTGGAACTCATTGACAAATAAAAGTAGGTGGAATTCTCCGAAAAAGTTTAAAAAAAATAGAATAATACGTGGAAAAAGTATTGTGATTTTTTGAAAACCTCTGACAGCTTCAGTGTATTCTAATTAATGTGATAATAAATTTATAATCACATTTCTTCTGCAATTCTTTTCAATCTCTGTTCTTCTATAAATATTTGATTCTGAGTCCAATCTCTACCTCAACATCATTCTCACAAATCTCATTTTCTCTTTCTCTCTGTTATCTCTGGCTCTCGAACTTGTGACCCTTTACGGACTCATCATCTCTCGAGCTCCCCTCCTCTCTGCTCGTTTAGGGAAGTGCCAATTCTTACCATTTGCGTCTAACCGGAGATAGAATCTTAGAGGGATCTCATAAAGGATCTACCTTTCTTCTTACCCATCTTTCTCTCTCTCTCTCTATTAATGTTTGGGACTCTCGCTTCCGGAGATATCGAAACCGCCAGATTGAGGCGTAATTTGGGGGTGACACGCAATTTAGGGTTTTCCTGCGGTGGATTGGGTATGCGATTAGAAGACGAGAACATGAAGCCACACGGAGGAGGTGACGAAGAAGACGACGACGTAGACGGAGAACAGGTGGCTGAAACGTCGCCGTTTCAGATTCAGCAGCTTCAGCAGATTCAGCAGAAACTCGTTGTTGGGTATGCTCTGACTTCCAAAAAGAAGAAGAGTTTCTTGCAGCCCAAGCTTGAACTCATGGCTAGGTAATGAAACACACACGACACAAATGTGTTCCTTTTTTTTATCCTGAGACGACTGTTCTTTATGTTTGGCGTATAAAACCGAACCGACAAATTATTTTCAAATTTCAAAAGGTTGGAGTTTGACATTTTCCTTAGTCTTGTTTTGGTAATAGCTATAGTTGGTTTGCCTGATTCTATTGTGGAGGCCACTAGCTATTGTCTTGTCATTTGCCCATGTGTTTTGTTTGTCCTTGCTTAGACTCACACTCTTACTATGCTTGGGGTATCAGGAACCTTTGTTTCTATGGGAATATTCCTTGAATATATCCTTTCTGGACTAGTCTCTGTTGAAGTTTTGACTTTTAAAAAATTAAAATACTTGAGATGTTTTTGCCTTTTCTATGGCTTGGAAACCTTCTTCACCCACATGGGTGTTTTAGTTAAAACAATGACTGAGTTCGACTTATAATACTCTATCATGTCTTAGAATCTCTCAAACAAGGATTTTAATAGTTAATGTTTTCAGTTTGACGTCTGGTCTAATACTTTTGCTTCTTTCTAATCAACCACATAGCTTTCAATATTCATCCATTTTTTTTTTGTCCGCAAAGTTTTTGAACAAAGCGCTAACATTACTTACTTTTGTGTCTGTTTTAGGAGAAAAGGCATTTGCTTTGTCGCCATCGATTTGAACCGTCCACTTTCTGAACAAGGACCATTTGATGTGGTTTTGCATAAGGTTAGTGAGCACTTTAGGAACCTTTATATCTGCATTTCTGCTGGAAATCTTATGTGTTATATGATTCTGTATTTGCAGTTGCTGGGAAAAGAGTGGCAAGAGGTTATTGAGGTTAGAAAAATTATCTGCCTTTTGGTTTGAGAGCATTTAGATTACTATTAACCTTTGGAGCAATACTTTTCTTTCATGAGCCTAGTGTCTGCAAACACAATATCTTGTTCGACAATCTCTCATGTTTGCCCGACTTTTTGTTTGTAGGATTACCAGCAGACACACCCGGAAGTGACTGTGCTTGATCCTCCAAGTTCAATCCAGCGTATATATAATCGACAATCGATGCTTCAGGGCATGGCAGAGTTGAAGCTGTCTGATTGCAGCGGTAATGATTCTCATTTTCTCTTTTGACATTGAAATCAAGAACTTTCTTAAATTTCTTTATAATTGATCTCTGCTTTGTTAAAATCCTTGTAGGCAGCATGTTAGTTCCAAAGCAAATGGTTGTCTTGAAAGATTCAGCATCTAGTGCCGATAAAGTTGTAGAAGCTGGTCTTAAATTTCCACTAGGTACAACAACTTAACATATCTTCTTGCCACCAAATGTTCTTTTATATAGATGATGATTACAGGCAAAGGATATAACTGGATCAAACTTAATTATTTCATCTTTGTCCTAGTTGCGAAGCCACTCTGGATCGATGGAACTGCAAAGTCACACCAGTTGTTCTTAGCTTATGACAGGCGCTCGCTTGCAGAACTTGATCCTCCTTTAGTCCTGCAAGAGTTTGTTAACCATGGTACTATTGGGTTCTACGTTACACTTTAGTATGTAACTGTCCCATTTCAATATAATGAATGCATCTTGATTCATTATCTTTTGCTGCCTGAAGGTGGAGTTATGTTCAAGGTTTTTGTGGTGGGTGATATCATAAAAGTTGTGAGGCGGTTTTCTCTGCCAAATATAAGTAACTGCGACAAAGCCAAAGTTGATGGCGCCTTCCAGTTTCCGAGGGTTTCATCTTCTGCTGCTTCAGCGGATAACGCAGACTTGGACCCTAGTGTTGCTGAGCTGCCTCCAAAGTCTTTCCTCGAGGCCCTTGTGAAAGAGCTACGAACCTTACTGGTATAATAAACTTGCTTGCTTCCTCACATTTTCCCCCTGCAAGTCTCTTTGTTTTTGTTCTGTTTTTAATTGGTTGCTGCTTTCTTTTGATAGGGACTTCGGCTTTTCAACATAGACATGATCAGAGAACATGGGAGCAAGAACGTGTTTTATGTTATTGACGTCAATTATTTTCCTGGCAAGTTTTGTTGTCTGCATCTTTGAAGCTTTTGTGTTAGTTTGAATATGATCTTCTCAGATAAAATGAAGTTACTAAGTCTTTGAAAATCTATCTTCAGGTTATGGAAAGATGCCAGATTACGAGCAAGTGTTTGTAGAGTTCTTTCACAACCTGGCACATGCCAAACATAAGAAGAGACATTGTAAATGAAGAAAGCTTGGAAGAGGAGGTATCAGACTGATGTGGTGGGTGGGGATAAGAATAATGACTAATTATGGATTTGTATAGAATTAGCTCTCCCTTTTGGAAGGCTCTATCAGATAACAAGTTTTTGATTAGTGTTTCTGAATTTTTTTTTTTTTATAATAATTTTAGACAAAAGTTGCTTTGTACTCAATTCCAATCAAACTCCTCAATTTCGGTTTAGCTAAACCAAACCAACCAAACCAATTTAATTGGTTCGATCACCTGATTTACTCTCGCTTTTGGAAGCTCTATCAGATAACAAGTTTTTGATTAGTGATTCTGAAGTTATAAAAAAAAATTAGACAAAAGGTGCGTTCTACTAATTTCAATCAAAATCCACAATTTCGGTTTAGCTTAACCAAACCAAACCAATTTAATTGGTTCGATTAATTGATTTATTCAACTCTTCCTCTTCGTCTCTGAAAAAAAAAACTCAACCTTTGCCTCTGTTAGCTACTATCTCCTCCTCTCGAAGATGTCTCTGCTACTCCGAACTTTGCCTCTTCGACATGCTTCGTTTTCTCTTTTCCTCTCCGCCACAGCCATATCCGCATCAAACGCCGCCGTTTCAATCTTCGTCCCCAAACCGAGAAGCCTACTTCGAAGAAGAACCTTCTGCAATTCACCTGCCATGGCTGCTGCCTCCGCTGACTCCGTCGTAGTGAAGTCGAATCCTTCTCCTCCGTCTGTTCTCAAATGGGTATCTCGCACTGGACTCTGCGGTGAGTTATCAATCGACGATGTTGGTAAAAGAGTCCACCTTTGCGGTTGGGTCGCGCTTCACAGAGTCCACGGAGGTCTCACTTTCCTTAATCTTAGAGATCATACCGGCATTGTCCAGGTCTTCCCCATCTCGAAATGATTATACTTTGATTCGAACCTGTTCAACTTTTTCACAAATTTGGATGTTTTGAGGACTTTTATAATGTTTGAAAGTTTGTAACTTATAGGTTAGGACGCTTCCGGATGAGTTTCCTGAGGCTCATGGCTTGATCAATGACATGAGGCTCGAGTACGTTGTTTCGGTGGAAGGTACTGTTCGTGCTAGGCCAAATGAGTCCATCAACAAGAAGATGAAAACTGGATCCCTTGAGGTAATGCTTTCTCTTCTCACTCACTCAGCTTAGCCGCATGTGTTTTATGCGTGTAGTATGTTGGTTGCATCAGGTGGTTGCAGAGCATGTTGAAATATTGAATCCTGTGAGGTCAAAGCTTCCCTTCCTAGTTACCACTTCAGATGAGACAAAAGATTCGATTAAAGAAGACATTCGCTTAAGGTGAAATATTAGCTTATCTTTCATGGTTGGTCTCTTTTCGTTCTAAGTGCTTACTGATGGTATTGGCTTCTGTTTGTCTGATGCTAGATTCCGATGTCTTGATCTACGCCGTCAGCAAATGAAGAATAATATTGTTCTTCGCCATAATGTGGTGAAGCTAATTAGGAGGTATCTAGAAGACATGCATGGGTTTATTGAGGTAAAGGCTCAGCAAAGTTTTCTTTGTGTATTTAATCTTTTGGATCTTATCCAGTTTTTTTCTTCTTGGTTTGTTGTTTGTGTTAGATTGAAACTCCAATACTCTCTAGATCAACTCCGGAAGGTGCACGAGATTATTTGGTTCCTTCAAGAATTCAGGTGCATTTATTATCATTCATCCTGATTTCCCCTTCAGTATAAGCTTTCATCATAGTTTATAGATCTGATTTCTATCAAATGTCTCTTTCGAAGTCAGGAACATTCTATGCTTTGCCACAAAGTCCACAGCTCTTCAAACAAATGTTAATGGTCTCTGGTTTTGACAAATATTACCAGATAGCAAGGTATGTATATGATCTTTGGCTCTAATCTTGGTTTAGAATAAGACCCCCTTGCATAAGTGGCTCATCATACTTCAAATACCACCAAAAATAGGACTGTTCATGCTGATGATGATTTCTTTCTCTTGTGTTTGGTTGATCAGATGTTTTAGAGATGAAGATCTAAGAGCTGATAGGCAACCTGAATTCACTCAGCTTGATATGGAAATGGCTTTCATGCCTATGGAGGACATGCTAAAGCTGAATGAAGATCTTATCCGTAAGGTTAGGGTTCCATTGAGTTGTGTTTAATCACTTGTGTCTTGCGTGACAAACTTGTTACTTCATGTTGTTTTTTTTCTCGCCTGTAATTATGTTCATCATTTTCTATGTGAATCTCATCACTTTAATGAGTGTTTGATGTTCGTTCATCCTTTCTTCAATAGTTTGACCTTCTTGTGCAGGTCTTTTCAGAGATTAAAGGCATACAGCTACCTGATCCATTCCCAAGAGTGACGTATGCTGATGCAATGGATCGATATGGGTCAGATAGACCAGATACAAGATTTGATCTTGAGTTGAAAGATGTAATATTGTCTGCATCTTGGTTATTCGTTAATGTTACAAAGAAGTATTATATATATCTTAATGTACAGAAGCTCTGAAGTCTATTTTAAAGTGTAAATTCTGAAACTGCAGGTGTCAAATGTTTTCACAGAATCGTCCTTCAGGGTTTTCACGGAGGCCATTGAAAGCGGTGGAATCATTAAGGTATTATGTGTGCCTTCGGGTGCTAAAAAGTATTCAAACTCGGCTCTCAAAAAAGGAGATGTTTACAATGAAGCAATGAAATCTGGAGCAAAGGGTCTGCCTTTCTTGAAGGTCTTGGATAATGGTAAATAGACCATATGCCCACTTCCTTATCTCTGTCATTCTTTTCTAATAGTCATATCATTAATACTTTGTTATATTCAAGGCGAGCTCGAAGGAGTTGCAGCATTAGTGTCTAGTTTAGACTCTGAGGGTAAAACAAACTTTTTGAGACAATGTGGAGCAAAGCCTGGTGATCTTATTTTATTTGGAGTTGGTCCGGCTACTTCTGTTAATAAAACCCTGGACAGGTTAAGACTCTTTGTAGCTCATGACATGGATTTGATCGACCATGTAAGTTTCTCAATTCGCCAGTCACTTGATTCTTCCTCTTGATGACAGTATATCAGTTTAATTCCATTTATTGTTTATTATATAGTCCAAGCACTCCATTCTATGGGTCACAGATTTCCCAATGTTTGAGTGGAATGAACCAGAGCAGAGGCTTGAGGTCCGTCAGATCATAACTTGATATCTTGCATGCTGAGATTAATAGCCATTTTTTTTTGTTGTGTGCTAATATGAAATAACATTCTCTTCAGGCATTACATCATCCGTTCACAGCTCCAAGGCCTGAAGATATGGATGACTTACCTTCTGCGCGAGCTCTTGCCTATGACATGGTCTATAATGGGGTGGAGGTATAGATAAACAGCTTAGCCATTTTCTTGAACAATGGTTTAGTAGGTTTTTTGATATACGGTCTCGTGTATACCAGATTGGTGGAGGAAGTTTAAGGATATATAAGCGGGATGTCCAAGAAAAGGTTCTAGAGATCATTGGCATCTCAGCTGAAGAGGTGAGAATCACTTTGTTTGATTTTTACAGAAAAGCCTTTTCTCATGCTATTTTCTACAAAACAGGCTGAAGCAAAGTTTGGCTATCTTCTGGAGGCTCTTGACATGGGTGCTCCTCCTCATGGTATGTAATTTTTCTTAGCCTCCAATAACTTGACTGCACTCTTGTGATGATGATGGTGAACAAGAATGTTCAAAGCATTGTTGATGAAACATTAGCATTTGGTATAATATTGTTGCAGGTGGAATTGCTTATGGACTAGATAGGATGGTAATGATGCTGGCAGGTGCGAGTTCCATAAGGGATGTAATAGCTTTCCCAAAGACAACCACTGCGCAATGTGCCTTAACCAGAACTCCCTCAGAAGTCGATCCAAAGCAGCTCCATGATCTCTCCATCCGCACCAACTAATAGCTTTTTCAGAAACCAAAAACAATAACTATTGTAATATTTTCCATTCTTTTTATAAAATCCAATTCAAAAGTAATACAAAGACATTCACTTTTATTTTTATTTTATAAAATTCTATTATCTAATTAAATAAATAATTGTAATATATTGTTTATAATATGGAGATGGTTTGTTAGTTATGGAATGAACTAAACAATTAATAATTGTGAACATTTTTTTTAGTTTGACAAATTATAAGGTAGAAAGCAAAATAATTGAGTGTTTTTAAACAATGTCTTGAAAATCAAACTGGACTTGTTAGTCAAATAGAACCGGACCAACCATGATTTTCTTAGTTTATTTATTCTAAGTTGAGGCAAGATTAAGATTTAGATTATACCATCTTTACCGGTTAAGAATGCCCACAACTGACGACGGTCAACCATAAAACCCAGTTCAATCAAATACAAAACATAATTTGATTAATTTGGATATATATAGATGATAATTTTTAATTTGATCCAGATTACTTTTTTTGTAGAACAAAATTGATCCAGATTCTTGTCTTACCTTTGCAAACTAAATAAATTCGTTTTTTTTTTAACATTTTTTTCCTTTTCATTATACACATTTGCTATAGATTATCATATCACATATATAAAAAACAACTTTACATAATCAAATGTGGTTATTTAAACAGCTAACGCAACACTTTTCATCACATATTATATTTTGTTTCCTTTTCATTATACGGACATTATCATCTGACCAAGATTCACATCTTATAGATAACATTTAGGAATTAATGAATATGAACGTTATGATAATTACACCAGAATTAATGAAATAGCTGCTAGGAAATTGGTGGCTTGCATGCTAAGCAAGACGCTGGAGTCTGTAATATATATACACATTTTAGTGGTCACCAATGACAGAGACTTCAAGAACACAATGGAAGATTTACATTATCATGGTTATAGGGACACTACTATAACTATATAGATTATTGACAAACAAACAAAATTGATCATGTACAACCGATGCACTGTGGCTACATCAATGTAAATAAAATAAGCATATTAGAAGCTCCAAGTTTCAGCTCTATTATGTACCTCAACAAATTAAGAAACCCAAAACAATAACTGGTGTAATATTTTAACACCAGGAAGGCGGTGGGCAATATCGCCTACGACCGCGATGGAGATATCATCTACAACGTGGAAGCTCCCGCTCCTTGGTTTGTTCTGAAGTGCATGACTGTCAGAAGCCAGTCTCCAAATCATGCTGGTGTAGCCTTTTCTCAGTACCTCTAGGAACAAAGGCGAGAAGGGTCGATAGCGATACAGTTGTAGTCGAGTCTGAGTCTTGTTTGTGTTTGTTATGTGACTTATGTCTGAGTCTTGTTTTTGTTATGGTTTGGTTTGGATTTTGTAAGATTCGTAGTCTCTTTTGAGATTCAAAGTTGAACAATTAAGATATCAGGTTTGGTTTGGTTAAAAAAAAAATTGTGGGATCTGTTTTTTTATAAAGTCCAATTCAAAAGAAATACAAAGACATTAACTTTTTTTTTATTTTATAAAGTTTGTTATCTAATTAAATGAATAATTGTAACAAACATTATATTGTTTATAGTATGGAGATGGTTTGTTAATTATGGAATGAAGTAAACAATTAAGAATTGTGAACATTTTTTAGTTTGACAAATTATAAGGTAGAAAGCAAAATAATTGAGTGTTTTAGACTATGTTTAAAAAATCAAACTGGACTTGTTAGTCAGACACCAACCATAAATCTCTTAGTTTACTGATCTCAAGTTGAGCTAAGACTAAAATTTGAATGAAACCACCTTTACCGATTAAAAATTGCCACAACCGACAACGCTCAACTTTAAAACCTAGTTCAATCAAATACAAAACATAATTTGATTAATTTGGACATACAGATAATAATTTTTAATTCGATCCAGATTTTTTTTTTTTTTGGTAAAAGAAAATTGATCCAGATTCTTGTCTTACGTTTGCAAACTAATTAAATTCGTTTTTAACATTTTTTTCCTATTCATAATCAAATGTGGTTATTTAAACAGCTAACGCAACACTTTTCATCACATCAAACGCAACAAAGGTCCTTTTTCTTTGAATAAAATTTAACATTCTATTCAAAAAAAAAAACGCAACACTTTTCATCACATATTACATTTTGTTTCCTTTTCACTATATACACATACACATTTGATATTTATACTATTCTACAGCTTTAGACATGATTGTTGCTGTTTCAGACAGTACATACAAGAAGAGACTAGTTCCCACGTAGATGACAAATCGTTGGGCTCTTCTACTGTTAATATCAAGCTTAGTTTTCCGTGGGACAAGTGAAAGCAAATCCGTAGCCAAACTTGAAGATGAATATACAATTTTTGAAACTAAGTAGCAGAGACAGACACTGATGTTTTTAGTTTTTTACTATGACAGCTGAAAAGAAAAAAACAGAAAAACCGATAGAAAACATTCACATTAACTTATCCATTTTCTTTCCATCGGAGCTTCATTTACTCTGCAGCCATTGCTTCTTCTTCATCTTCTTCTTCTTTCCCTTCTATGCTTATATCCGGCAGAGTCTGTGGATCAGTGAGAGCTTCTCTCTCTTCTTGCAACATTGTGCTTTCAGGAGTATCATCTGCTTCCTCCGTTTGCTCTGTGGCAAAATGGTCTGAGCTTTCTTTCTCTTCTGTTTCATCATCACCTTCATACCTCGAAGTCTCCTTCACCTCAGTTGTGTTTGACCCAGAGGTGTTTTCAATTAGAGAAGGCTTTGAAGTCGAGTTCCTGGACTCATCTTGAATGGAAGATGTGTTGGTAATGTTTGCAGAAACAGTAACGTTGGCATCAGTTTCATTACGGGTCTGCTCAAGTTCGACGACATTCTGTAGATCAGAGGATCCTGAAGGTGGTGCACCATTTTCTGTTTTGTCATGTTCTTGACTCCGTTCTTGCATAGTTCTTGTTTCATTCTGCAAAAACCCTGAAGCTTCAAGAACTGCTTCTGTCGAATTACCATTAACTGTTTCACCTCTCAGTTCAGTTACAGCATTAACTGTTTTTTCCACAGAATCTCTGCTTTCAGCTTCTCCTAACTTCAAGACAGGTTCCTTCTGAATCTCTACCTCGCTAATAGTGGCATTGGGACTGTTCTCCTGAGCTGGTCCTGTTGAATTTCCATAACTTTCTTTCAATCTCTCAGTGTTCAGTATCCGAGACTCATGAGACACTGCGCTGGAAGCATCATCAGCCTTGTAATGCTCCTCGCGTGCCTCATGAACAGTCATATCAGTCTCATCAGCATGATTAGTCTCTGTTTCTTTCTCATTCGACCCATTCTCCTTCTCTTCTTGAAGCAATTCATCATCCTTACTTTGATCTTGTTCATCAATATCATCATCTTCTTCTTCATGTTTGTTTTCTTCCTCATCCTCTTCAACTACTTTCTCTCCTAGCTTGCTCTTATCTTCTTCGTCCTCCTCATCTTCTTTCTCCTCTTCCTCATGAGTACTATTCTCTACATTACTCTTACTCTCTTTCTCCTCTTCTTCTTCTTCTTCATCCTCCTCTTCTTCCACATGCTTCTCTTTCTCGATCTGGTTATGATAACCGGGAAGAAGATCTTTTCTCCCAAGCTTTACCATCCCATCTTCAGTCTCTAACAACACCGTCGATTTCTTGCCATTTGCCTCATAGAACTCCTTCTTCTTATCATGAGAATACTTCACTTGATAGATTAACCAGATGCAAACTCCAAGAAGAACACATATCTGCACAACATGCTTCCCTTTGATACCTCTGCTCCCTCTTTGACTTCTGCTTGATGATTGTTTCTTCATCTTCAACAAACACTCTCAACCTTCTCACACAGCTATACAAATACCATACTCAGATTTTTTAACCTGTGACAATAAAGGAACAGCCTTTACAGAGTAATAGTAGCAAATCACCTAAGAACAGTCCTTTCTAGAGCTGAGTCAAAAAGATCGCTTTCCTCAAAATGAACACAGAAGATGTGACATGCAAATTGAAATAACCAACTAATTGTAACCATAATACAACTAAGTACAAATTTATAGATAACTAAGCCAAAGTACACAAATTGAAGTCCTAATCAGCAGAAGAAAACTGAGAATCTAACAAGTAGAAGGGCCATGGTGAAAAAGAACAGCAACTAAAGGTTTGATCTTGAGGATTCAAATCAAGAACCCACTTCTTGAAAGTAGTTATATAATCAAAACAAGAACATAGACCCCAGAAAGAGTATGAATGCAGGAAAAGAATTAGATTCGGAGACAGCTGAAAAGAAAAAAAAAATTGCAGCTTTGTGAGGAAGAAGAGTATCTAAGAGTCTGAGAGATACTTTTACCTGAGAGAAAGAGATTGAGCTTTGATAAATCTACAGAGAGAGATAGACAGGTTTATTAGTAGTAGTAACGGAAAAAGGAGAAAAACTTTGAAGAAGGCAAGAGTGTGAAAGGACAGAGGTAAGGCCCAGACAACGCAAAGAGAGTGAAGCGATGACTATTGTCTGCTCTCTCATCCCACTTTTTTAATTATTTTTGGACTAATTTTGGATTATTGAGAATCTTATATTTAACATTATCTTTAACACTTGAGTTCTTCTAAGAAAAAAATCAATTTTCAAAGCTTATTCTAATAAGGAGACTGGAAAGAATATATAAAAATAAAATCAATTAATCTTTTCTAAAGTAAAATGAAACTCCAGTGGTGATGTAATTGTATATACGGTTTAACACACACACAACCTTTGTCTGAAGGAACAAATTACAACGAGAAAAAGAAAACAGCTTCTAGCATTTAATACTGAAGTGTGTGATGCTTATTTCAAATTAATTGATTATTGTTACAAACAGCTTCTAGCATTTAACGTTTGTTGTGTTCTTCGTTTCTCTAGCTAATAGTAATTTTATAGTAGTCATTCTACTTATTTAAGTAGTCTATGAATTTCAACTAAATTAATTATTAAAAATTATAATGATGTAAATGTACCTTTAAATATAGTTTAAAAATCTTTTAATACAAATATAGAATATGGTTAAATAATTTTAAACAACACTAAAGAGCATAATATTATGTATAAAGAGCTTTTAACGAAAAACTCAATATTTTCGTAGGGGTGCCTACAATTTTTGAGAGAAATTCAAAAAATATGACAATATTGTTTTATTGCATAATTGCATCCACCACTTACATATTATGATGGAAAAGAGGTTAGGAGCGTTTGTTGTCTCCGCTTCTAGCTAATAGTGATTTTATAGTGGTTAGTCTACTTATTTAAGCAAGATATGAATTTCAACTAAATTAATTGTTAAAAATTAGAATGATGTACATGTACCTTTAAAGATAGTTTAGAAACCTTTTAATACAAATGTAGAATATGGTTAAATAATTTTAAACAACACTAAAGAGCATAGGATTATGTATATAGAGCATTTAACGAAAAACTCAATATTTTCGTAGGGATTAACCTACAAATTTTGATAGAAATTCAAAAAATATGACAATATTGTTTTATTGCATAATTGCATCCACCACTTACATATTATGATGGGCAAAGAGGTTTGGAACGTTTGTTGTCTCCGTTTCTCTAGCTAATAGTGATTTTATAGTGGTCAGTCTACTTATTTAATCAGTATATGAATTTCAACTAAATTAATTGTTAAAAATTAGAATAATGTACATTTACCTTGAAAGATAGTTTAGAAACCATTTAATACAAGTATAGAATATGGTTAAATAATTGTAAACAACACTAAAGAGCATAAGATTATGTATGTAGAGCATTTAACGAAAAACTCAATATTTTCGTAGGGGTTAACCTACAAATTTTGAGAGAAATTCAAAAAATATGACAATACTGTTTTATTGCATAATTGCATCCTCCACTTACATATTATGATGGGCAAAGAGGTTAGGAACGTTTGTTGTCTCCGTTTCTCTAGCTAATAGTGATTTTATAGTGGTCGATCTACTTATTTAAGCAAGATATGAATTTCAACTAAATTAATTGTTAAAAATTAGAATGATGTACATTTACCTTGAAAGATAGTTTAGAAACCTTTTAACACAAATGTAGAAGATGGTTAAATAATTTTAAACAACACTAAAGAGCATAAGATTATGCATGTAGAGCATTTAACTAAAAACTCAATATTTTCGTAGGGTTAACCTACAAATTTTGAGAGAAATTCAAAAATATGACAACACTGTTTTATTGCATAATTGCATCCTCCACTTACATATTATGATGGGCAAAGAGGTTAGGAACGTTTGTTGTCTCCGTTTCTCTAGCTAATAGTGATTTTATAGTGGTCAGTCTACTTATTTAAGCAGTATATGAATTTCAACTAAATTAATTGTTAAAAATTAGAATGATGTACATTTACCTTGAAAGATAGTTTAGAAACCTTTTAATACAAATGTAGAAGATGGTTAAATAATTTTAAACAACACTAAAGAGCATAAGATTATGTATGTAGAGCATTTAACGAAAAACTCAATATTTTCGTAGGGGTTAACCTACAAATTTTGAGAGAAATTCAAAAAATATGACAACACTGTTTTATTGCATAATTGCATCCTCCACTTACATATTATGATGGGCAAAGAGGTTAGGAACGTTTGTTGTCTCCGTTTCTCTAGCTAATAGTGATTTTATAGTGGTCAGTCTACTTATTTAAGCAGTATATGAATTTCAACTAAATTAATTGTTAAAAATTAGAATGATGTACATGTACCTTTAAAGATAGTTTAGAAACCTTTTAATATAAATGTAGAATGTGGTTAAATAATTTTAAACAACACTAAAGAGCATAAGATTATGTATATAGAGCATTTAACGAAAAACTCAATATTTTCGTAGGGGTTAACCTACAAATTTTGAGAGAAATTCAAAAAATATGACAATATTGTTTTATTGCATAATTGCATCCTCCACTTACATATTATGATGATCAATGAGGTTAGGAACGTTTGTTGTCTCTGTTACTCTAGATTATAGTGATTTTATAGTGGTCAGTCTACTTATTTAAGCAGTATATGAATTTCAACTAAATTAATTGTTAAAAATTCAAATGATGTACATTTACCTTGAAAGATAGTTTAGAAACCTTTTAACACAAATGTAGAAGATGGTTAAATAATTTTAAACAACACTAAAGAGCATAAGATTATGCATGTAGAGCATTTAACGAAAAACTCAATATTTTCGTAGGGGTTAACCTACAAATTTTGAGAGAAATTCAAAAAATATGACAACACTGTTTTATTGCATAATTGCATCCTCCACTTACATATTATGATGGGCAAAGAGGTTAGGAACGTTTGTTGTCTCCGTTTCTCTAGCTAATAGTGATTTTATAGTGGTCAGTCTACTTATTTAAGCAGTATATGAATTTCAACTAAATTAATTGTTAAAAATTAGAATGATGTACATTTACCTTGAAAGATAGTTTAGAAACCTTTTAATACAAATGTAGAAGATGGTTAAATAATTTTAAACAACACTAAAGAGCATAAGATTATGTATGTAGAGCATTTAACGAAAAACTCAATATTTTCGTAGGGGTTAACCTACAAATTTTGAGAGAAATTCAAAAAATATGACAACACTGTTTTATTGCATAATTGCATCCTCCACTTACATATTATGATGGGCAAAGAGGTTAGGAACGTTTGTTGTCTCCGTTTCTCTAGCTAATAGTGATTTTATAGTGGTCAGTCTACTTATTTAAGCAGTATATGAATTTCAAGTAAATTAATTGTTAAAAATTAGAATGATGTACATTTACCTTGAAAGATAGTTTAGAAATCTTTTAATATAAATGTAGAATGTGGTTAAATAATTTCAAACAACACTAAAGAGCATAAGATTATGTATATAGAGCATTTAACGAAAAACTCAATATTTTCGTAGGGGTTAACCTACAAATTTTGAGAGAAATTCAAAAAATATGACAATACTGTTTTATTGCATAATTGCATCCTCCACTTACATATTATGATGGGCAAAGAGGTTAGGAACGTTTGTTGTCTCCGTTTCTCTAGCTAATAGTGATTTTATAGTGGTCAGTCTACTTATTTAAGCAGTATATGAATTTCAACTAAATTAATTGTTAAAAATTAGAATGATGTACATGTACCTTTAAAGATAGTTTAGAAACCTTTTAATATAAATGTAGAATGTGGTTAAATAATTTTAAACAACACTAAAGAGGATAAGATTATGTATATAGAGCATTTAACGAAAAACTCAATATTTTCGTAGGGGTTAACCTACAAATTTTGAGAGAAATTCAAAAAATATGACAATATTGTTTTATTGCATAATTGCATCCTCCACTTACATATTATGATGATCAATGAGGTTAGGAACGTTTGTTGTCTCTGTTACTCTAGATTATAGTGATTTTATAGTGGTCAGTCTACTTATTTAAGCAGTATATGAATTTCAACTAAATTAATTGTTAAAAATTCAAATGATGTACATTTACCTTGAAAGATAGTTTAGAAACCTTTTAATACAAATATAGAATGTGGTTAAATAATTTAAAACAACACTAAAGAGCATAAGATTATGTATATAGAGCATTTAACGAAAAACTCAATATTTTCGTAGGGGTTAACCTACAAATTTTGAGAGAAATTCAAAAAATATGACAATACTGTTTTATTGCATAATTGCATCCTCCACTTACATATTATGATGGGCAAAGAGGTTAGGAACGTTTGTTGTCTCCGTTTCTCTAGCTAATAGTGATTTTATAGTGGTCACCTACTTATTTAAGCAAGATATGAATTTCAACTAAATTAATTGTTAAAATTAGAATGATGTACATTTACCTTGAAAGATAGTTTATAAACCTTTTAATACAAATGTAGAAGATGGTTAAATAATTTTAAACAACACTAAAGAGCATAAGATTATGTATGTAGAGCATTTAACTAAAAACTCAATATTTTCAGGGGTTAACCTACAAATTTTGAGAGAAATTCAAAAATATGACAACACTGTTTTATTGCATAATTGCATCCTCCACTTACATATTATGATGGGCAAAGAGGTTAGGAACGTTTGTTGTCTCCGCTTCTAGCTAATAGTGATTTTATAGTGGTTAGTCTACTTATTTAAGCAAGATATGAATTTCAAGTAAATTAATTGTTAAAATTAGAATGATGTACATTTACCTTGAAAGATAGTTTAGAAACCTTTTAATACAAATGTAGAAGATGGTTAAATAATTTCAAACAACACTAAAGAGCATAAGATTATGTATGTAGAGCATTTAACTAAAAACTCAATATTTTCAGGGGTTAACCTACAAATTTTGAGAGAAATTCAAAAATATGACAACACTGTTTTATTGCATAATTGCATCCTCCACTTACATATTATGATGGGCAAAGAGGTTAGGAACGTTTGTTGTCTCCGTTTCTCTAGCTAATAGTGATTTTATAGTGGTCAGTCTACTTATTTAAGCAGTATATGAATTTCAAGTAAATTAATTGTTAAAAATTAGAATGATGTACATGTACCTTTAAAGATAGTTTAGAAACCTTTTAATAGAATGTGGTTAAATAATTTTAAACTACACTAAAGAGAATAAGATTATGTATATAGAGCATTTAACGAAAAACTCAATATTTTCGTAGGGGTTAACCTACAAATTTTGAGAGAAATTCAAAAAATATGACAATATTGTTTTATTGCATAATTGCATCCTCCACTTACATATTATGATGGGCAAAGAGGTTAGAACGTTTGTTGTCTCCGTTTCTCTAGCTAATAGTGATTTTATAGTGGCCAGTCTACTTATTTAAGCAGTATATGAATTTCAACTAATTAATTGTTAAAAATAAGAATGATGTACATTTACCTTGAAATATAGTTTAGAAACCTTTTAGTATAAATGTAGAATGTGGTTAAATAATTTTAAACAACACTAAAGAGCATAAGATTATGTATATAGAGCATTTAACGAAAAACTCAATATTTTCTAGGGTTAACCTACAAATTTTGAGAGAAATTCAAAAATATGACAATATTGTTTTATTGCATAATTGCATCCCCACTTACATATTATGATTGGCAAAGAGGTTAGAAACGTTTGTTGTCTCCGCTTCTAGCTAATAGTGATTTTATAGTGGTCAGTCTACTTATTTAAGCAGTATATGAATTTCAACTAAATTAATTGTTAAAAATTAGAATGATGTACATTTACCTTGAAAGATAGTTTAGAAATCTTTTAATATAAATGTAGAATGTGGTTAAATAATTTCAAACAACACTAAAGAGCATAAGATTATGTATATAGAGCATTTAACTAAAAACTCAATATTTTCTAGGGTTAACCTACAAATTTTGAGAGAAATTCAAAAATATGACAATACTGTTTTATTGCATAATTGCATCCTCCACTTACATATTATGATGGGCAAAGAGGTTAGGAACGTTTGTTGTCTCCGTTTCTCTAGCTAATAGTGATTTTATAGTGGTCAGTCTACTTATTTAAGCAGTATATGAATTTCAACTAAATTAATTGTTAAAAATTAGAATGATGTACATGTACCTTTAAAGATAGTTTAGAAACCTTTTAATACAAATGTAGAATGTGGTTAAATAATTTTAAACAACACTAAAGAGCATAAGATTATGTATATAGAGCATTTAACTAAAAACTCAATATTTTCTAGGGTTAACCTACAAATTTTGAGAGAAATTCAAAAATATGACAATATTGTTTTATTGCATAATTGCATCCTCCACTTACATATTATGATGATCAATGAGGTTAGGAACGTTTGTTGTCTCTGTTTCTCTAGATTATAGTGATTTTATAGTGGTCAGTCTACTTATTTAAGCAGTATATGAATTTCAACTAAATTAATTGTTAAAAATTAGAATGATGTACATTTACCTTGAAAGATAGTTTAGAAATCTTTTAATATAAATGTAGAATGTGGTTAAATAATTTCAAACAACACTAAAGAGCATAAGATTATGTATATAGAGCATTTAACGAAAAACTCAATATTTTCGTAGGGGTTAACCTACAAATTTTGAGAGAAATTCAAAAAATATGACAATACTGTTTTATTGCAAAATTGCATCCTCCACTTACATATTATGATGGGCAAAGAGGTTAGGAACGTTTGTTGTCTCCGTTTCTCTAGCTAATAGTGATTTTATAGTGGTGGGTCTACTTATTTAAGCGATATGAATTTCAAGTAAATTAATTGTTAAAAATTAGAATGATGTACATGTACCTTTAAAGATAGTTTAGAAACCTTTTAATACAAATGGAGAATGTGGTTAAATAATTTTAAACAACACTAAAGAGAATAAGATTATGTATATAGAGCATTTAACGAAAAACTCAATATTTTCGTAGGGGTTAACCTACAAATTTTGAGAGAAATTCAAAAAATATGACAATATTGTTTTATTGCATAATTGCATCCTCCACTTACATATTATGATGATCAATGAGGTTAGGAACGTTTGTTGTCTCTGTTACTCTAGATTATAGTGATTTTATAGTGGTCAGTCTACTTATTTAAGCAGTATATGAATTTCAACTAAATTAATTGTTAAAAATTAGAATGATGTACATTTACCTTGAAAGATAGTTTAGAAACCTTTTAATACAAATGTAGAATGTGGTTAAATAATTTCAAACAACACTAAAGAGCATAAGATTATGTATATAGAGCATTTAACGAAAAACTCAATATTTTCGTAGGGGTTAACCTACAAATTTTGAGAGAAATTCAAAAAATATGACAATACTGTTTTATTGCATAATTGCATCCTCCACTTACATATTATGATGGGCAAAGAGGTTAGGAACGTTTGTTGTCTCCGTTTCTCTAGCTAATAGTGATTTTATAGTGGTCAGTCTACTTATTTAAGCAGTATATGAATTTCAACTAAATTAATTGTTAAAAATTAGAATGATGTACATTTACCTTGAAAGATAGTTTAGAAACCTTTTAATACAAATGTAGAAGATGGTTAAATAATTTTAAACAACACTAAAGAGCATAAGATTATGTATGTAGAGCATTTAACGAAAAACTCAATATTTTAGTAGGGTTAACCTACAAATTTTGAGAGAAATTCAAAAATATGACAACACTGTTTTATTGCATAATTGCATCCTCCACTTACATATTATGATGGGCAAAGAGGTTAGGAACGTTTGTTGTCTCCGTTTCTCTAGCTAATAGTGATTTTATAGTGGTCAGTCTACTTATTTAAGCAGTATATGAATTTCAAGTAAATTAATTGTTAAAAATTAGAATGATGTACATTTACCTTGAAAGATAGTTTAGAAACCTTTTAATACAAATGTAGAAGATGGTTAAATAATTTCAAACAACACTAAAGAGCATAAGATTATGTATGTAGAGCATTTAACTAAAAACTCAATATTTTAAGTAGGGTTAACCTACAAATTTTGAGAGAAATTCAAAAAATATGACAATACTGTTTTATTGCATAATTGCATCCTCCACTTACATATTATGATGGGCAAAGAGGTTAGGAACGTTTGTTGTCTCCGTTTCTCTAGCTAATAGTGATTTTATAGTGGTCAGTCTACTTATTTAAGCAGGATATGAATTTCAACTAAATTAATTGTTAAAAATTAGAATGATGTACATTTACCTTGAAATATAGTTTAGAAACCTTTTAAAACAAATGTAGAAGATGGTTAAATAATTTTAAACAACACTAAAGAGCATAAGATTATGTATGTAGAGCATTTAACGAAAAACTCAATATTTTAAGTAGGGTTAACCTACAAATTTTGAGAGAAATTCAAAAAATATGACAATACTGTTTTATTGCATAATTGCATCCTCCACTTACATATTATGATGGGCAAAGAGGTTAGGAACGTTTGTTGTCTCCGTTTCTCTAGCTAATAGTGATTTTATAGTGGTCAGTCTACTTATTTAAGCAGTATATGAATTTCAACTAAATTAATTGTTAAAAATTAGAATGATGTACATTTACCTTGAAAGATAGTTTAGAAACCTTTTAATACAAATGTAGAAGATGGTTAAATAATTTTAAACAACACTAAAGAGCATAAGATTATGTATGTAGAGCATTTAACGAAAAACTCAATATTTTCGTAGGGGTTAACCTACAAATTTTGAGAGAAATTCAAAAAATATGACAACACTGTTTTATTGCATAATTGCATCCTCCACTTACATATTATGATGGGCAAAGAGGTTAGGGCGTTTGTTGTCTCCGTTTCTCTAGATAATAGTGATTTTATAGTGGTTAGTCTACTTATTTAAGCAGTATATGAATTTCAAGTAAATTAATTGTTAAAAATTAGAATGATGTACATTTACCTTGAAAGATAGTTTAGAAATCTTTTAATATAAATGTAGAATGTGGTTAAATAATTTCAAACAACACTAAAGAGCATAAGATTATGTATATAGAGCATTTAACGAAAAACTCAATATTTTCAGGGGTTAACCTACAAATTTTGAGAGAAATTCAAAAAATATGACAATATTGTTTTATTGCATAATTGCATCCTCCACTTACATATTATGATGGGCAAAGAGGTTAGGAACGTTTGTTGTCTCCGTTTCTCTAGCTAATAGTGATTTTATAGTGGTCAGTCTACTTATTTAAGCAGTATATGAATTTCAACTAAATTAATTGTTAAAAATTAGAATGATGTACATGTACCTTTAAAGATAGTTTAGAAACCTTTTAATATAAATGTAGAATGTGGTTAAATAATTTTAAACAACACTAAAGAGCATAAGATTATGTATATAGAGCAATTAATGAAAAACTCAATATTTTCGTAGGGGTTAACCTACAAATTTTGAGAGAAATTCAAAAATATGACAATATTGTTTTATTGCATAATTGCATCCTCCACTTACATATTATGATGATCAATGAGGTTAGGAACGTTTGTTGTCTCTGTTTCTCTAGATTATAGTGATTTTATAGTGGTCAGTCTACTTATTTAAGCAGTATATGAATTTCAACTAAATTAATTGTTAAAAATTAGAATGATGTACATTTACCTTGAAAGATAGTTTAGAAACCTTTTAATACAAATGTAGAATGTGGTTAAATAATTTTAAACAACACTAAAGAGCATAAGATTATGTATATAGAGCATTTAACGAAAAACTCAATATTTTCGTAGGGGTTAACCTACAAATTTTGAGAGAAATTCAAAAAATATGACAATACTGTTTTATTGCATAATTGCATCCTCCACTTACATATTATGATGGGCAAAGAGGTTAGGAACGTTTGTTGTCTCCGTTTCTCTAGCTAATAGTGATTTTATAGTGGTCAGTCTACTTATTTAAGCAGTATATGAATTTCAACTAAATTAATTGTTAAAAATTAGAATGATGTACATTTACCTTGAAAGATAGTTTAGAAACCTTTTAATACAAATGTAGAAGATGGTTAAATAATTTTAAACAACACTAAAGAGCATAAGATTATGTATGTAGAGCATTTAACTAAAAACTCAATATTTTCAGAGGGGTTAACCTACAAATTTTGAGAGAAATTCAAAAAATATGACAACACTGTTTTATTGCATAATTGCATCCTCCACTTACATATTATGATGGGCAAAGAGGTTAGGAACGTTTGTTGTCTCCGTTTCTCTAGCTAATAGTGATTTTATAGTGGTCAGGTCTACTTATTTAAGCAGTATATGAATTTCAACTAAATTAATTGTTAAAAATTAGAATGATGTACATTTACCTTGAAAGATAGTTTAGAAACCTTTTAATACAAATGTAGAAGATGGTTAAATAATTTTAAACAACACTAAAGAGCATAAGATTATGTATGTAGAGCATTTAACGAAAAACTCAATATTTTCGTAGGGGTTAACCTACAAATTTTGAGAGAAATTCAAAAAATATGACAACACTGTTTTATTGCATAATTGCATCCTCCACTTACATATTATGATGGGCAAAGAGGTTAGGAACGTTTGTTGTCTCCGTTTCTCTAGCTAATAGTGATTTTATAGTGGTCAGTCTACTTATTTAAGCAGTATATGAATTTCAAGTAAATTAATTGTTAAAAATTAGAATGATGTACATGTACCTTTAAAGATAGTTTAGAAACCTTTTAATACAAATGGAGAATGTGGTTAAATAATTTTAAACAAC
This sequence comes from Brassica carinata, assembly GCA_016771965.1. Classification (NCBI taxonomy): domain Eukaryota; kingdom Viridiplantae; phylum Streptophyta; class Magnoliopsida; order Brassicales; family Brassicaceae; genus Brassica; species Brassica carinata. The sequence goes on from JAAMPC010000154.1 coordinate 67,833, forward strand.
ACTAAAGAGAATAAGATTATGTATATAGAGCATTTAACGAAAAACTCAATATTTTCGTAGGGGTTAACCTACAAATTTTGAGAGAAATTCAAAAATATGACAATATTGTTTTATTGCATAATTGCATCCTCCACTTACATATTATGATGGGCAAAGAGGTTAGGAACGTTTGTTGTCTCCGTTTCTCTAGCTAATAGTGATTTTATAGTGGCCAGTCTACTTATTTAAGCAGTATATGAATTTCAACTAATTAATTGTTAAAAATAAGAATGATGTACATTTACCTTGAAATATAGTTTAGAAACCTTTTAGTATAAATGTAGAATGTGGTTAAATAATTTTAAACAACACTAAAGAGCATAAGATTATGTATATAGAGCATTTAACGAAAAACTCAATATTTTAAGTAGGGGTTAACCTACAAATTTTGAGAGAAATTCAAAAATATGACAATACTGTTTTATTGCATAATTGCATCCTCCACTTACATATTATGATGATCAATGAGGTTAGGAACGTTTGTTGTCTCCGTTTCTCTAGCTAATAGTGATTTTATAGTGGTTAGTCTACTTATTTAAGCAAGATATGAATTTCAACTAATTAATTGTTAAAATAAGAATGATGTACAACCTTGAAAGATAGTTTAGAAACCTTTTAGTACAAATGTAGAAGATGGTTAAATAATTTTAAACA